>JAECXB010000947.1:0-197078 GCA_018151435.1 Zaprionus africanus
AATAAAAAATCTCTACACCAAAGCTAGCAAACATAATTAACCTTAAATTTGCTAGGTAAATGTAGAAACTTTTTTTTGAACTTTTATAAAAAACATTTCAATATAATTTTTTTAATTTTATTGTAAAATAGATCAAGCTTTATATTCTAGCATTTATTTAACCTAAAATAAATAAAAATGTTCTTCATAAATAATAAAAACTATATATAAAATTTTCTTTTCCAACCTCACTAATTTTCTTCTTTTTCTCTTATCTCTTTCCAGCTATGGCCTCATAAAGAAGAACTTCCTCCCCAGTCAGTTGTTCGTAAAAATTATACCCCAAATATAATAATAAATAACAATCTCCCAAACAAGAAAAACCAAAAGTAAATCAAATAAAACGTAAAACGCGCTCAGTTTTTATCGACTTTGTTAAAGCAAAATTTGTTAAACAAAATATAAGAAAAGAAAAAAAACAAAAACAGAATTATATTTGCCATAATAAAATAGCGTTTAAATAGTAAGTAAATAAGCAGAGGCAGTTAGTAAATTTAATAATAATCCCTACGATACACACGCAGAAAAACAAAAGCAAAAACGAAATTCAACACACACAGAAATAATCAACAAAAACACAAGAGAATTACGTAAATTTATGCAATAAAAAATAGAAATGTTTCATTTTCACAACTCGGCAAACACAACAGAAATCAACAACAGCAAATCCCTACACAATAACCACAATATAACAAACAGCAACAACATTAATAATAATAACAACATAAATAATAATAATCAATTGAAAAGCCACAAAATGCATCTGGAAAGTGCAAAGAAATTACGTAGCCATCAACAGGAACCTCATCATCGTCTTTTAGCCGTTGGTTTTGGATGGCTGCAAGTCTTCCTATTGCTGACACTGTTTGTGATCGGTAATCAAAGTGCCTGGCAGGAGAATATACGACCAAAACTCTATGTGGAATTAGGTAAGTAACCCCCCTTTCTCAAGATTCTCTGCTCTCTATAGAAATGCCAATCTAAATTATGAGCAACGAGCTGCTGCTGCCAAAAAACTTTAATAGTTACTTTGTGCACAAGCTGCAAAATCTAATTTGACTGCACTCACTCTACAGACATAAAAGATATAAGATACAAGGGGGAGAGAGAGAGGGAGAGGGGGGAGGAGTGGTTACTAGACTAACCCCCGAAACTGCGAAAGATAGTTGAACTGGCGCCCGTTGCTGTCTGCACATGGCAAGGTGCGAGTAAGAAATGAAGCAATAACTTGTGAAGGAGTGTAGCACACACACACACACACACACACATACACTCCTTTACAACCCCCTTCCTTCCCCCTCCCCCTGCCTTACACACTCACTTACACTTGGCTCTGAGGCGCATCCTCACGTTTGGTATCTTAACTATAAATAGCAAAAATTCCTGCAAGACATTATTTGCATAAAAGTGGCGAAGCTTTTCACACACACACGCACACGTACGTACATATAAATATAGTAATATATATAGTGTAGTAGTGGGGACAGTACGAAACTTGCCGTCAGGCATTCCTGCTGCACACAGTCAGGGGGTAATTCCTGCTGCCTCGAGCTACGTCATCATCGTCAGTTGCATATGCAAATTTGGCTAAAAAGTTCTGCGACATCCTCACGTCGCCAGACACAGAGAGAGATATACACACACACATACATGAGTCTCTACCCTGTGCAGATAATATATATGACTTTGTTTGTAGATGAAGCAGAAAGTTGCCGAAGAAAAGAACTAAATTCTAAAAATATCTTTTGCACGCTTCAGAAATTACGTTATTAAATGTGCATTTGGCACACACTAAATGTGAACAACACGCCCACATGCAGGGGGGAAAGAACTGGAGCGGAGGGAGGGAGTGGGGGAGGGGTGGGGACTGCACTGAAAAATGGCAACTGGGTGGCAACTCTGGAGCTGAGCCTTTTTAGACAAGTCACATCAGGCGCACATGTGCTGTTTATAAATGAGCCAACGAAATGGAGTCAAGACTCGCTTTCCCTCCCCATTCTCCCCTTTCTCCCTGTTTCCATATTCTTTCTCATTTTTCCCATTTTTGTACTTTTTTTTTTTTTGGTTGCATGGGAACTCATTGCAGGCAGGAAGTAATTCAAATGAATGTGTCACTGCTAAGGAAAATGCATAAAGAAAATGCAAAAGATATCATGATGATATCAATGAATGTAGTGCTATAAGTGAGTGGGAGGAGAGATAGAGCGAGAGAGAGTGGAGATATATGGCCTAAAACGAGCAATGACATTTTAGTTTTGCTTACTTGATGAACGAAATGAGGCAGTGTTGGGTAATGTCTATATGTGTTTTATAGATAATGCGGTACTTGGTTTGAAAGTGGACAGAGAAAGCTTTGGGTTAGTTCGGGGTTTGTGATCTGTGAGTTTGTTCTATGGCATTTGAAGAGGAATTTAGAGGGATCGAAAGATTTCAAAGATACTTCAAATGATATACAAAGAAGAGTTAGATGTCGAAAGGTTATAGAAGAAGTTCTTTGCAAGTGCTTTAATTTCATTGTTTTTCTACTTTTCATATATATAAAGGAAATATTTTGAGTTTCTTCATGCTTTAAAAACAAAACAAACCATAAGGGATATAGAATGTTTAAGTGTCGATAATGAAGAAGAATTTGAAGATCAAATAATTTATAAATTCTTTAAGAAATTTCCTCTTTCTTGAGGAGTACTTCAACCTTCCTTCTACTATATAAAAAGAATTGCTTAATACCTTGTTTTAGATAAAAAACTGACCATAGAATGTGTTTTTAGATCGAAGAGACATTAAATAATCGTAACACTCATTAAATCTTTAGAATATCCTCCTACTCTACCAACCATGTCGACAATATTTTGTAAATAAAATGATTAAAAATCAGTCAGACTATAAGAAAGTTCTAAAGAGTCTTCATCGTTCTTAAAGAAGCTTTCTTTAACCATACAAAATATTTATGAGGTACTTTGTTAAAGATTATTATTATGATTATGAAGATTATGTCATAAATATCCAAGATATTCGCAGCATAGAGATCAGCTAGTTTAAACAAATAAGTTCGTTTAGTTTCAGGGACTCTACAAATCTTTCTTTTCTTCATTTCACACTCCACAAACCCCCCTCAAACTTGCCATAATTCCCCGAAATACCCTACGCAAGGTGATTGCGTTTTCTCTGGAATTTCACAAGCTGCATGTGTCGCGGCGAGGCACGATGTTGCACTCTTGCGACGACGATGACGCGGCCGCTTTATCAGAGTTAAGTCAAGGTAATCTCTGTGTGCGCTGCCCCGTTAAAACCAATTACTTAGCCAACGCCCATTTTGGGGTCAGAGGGGAAGGAAGGATACTGCGCTGGTATTTTATGGTAGCAGGGTAGGTTGGATTGTCAGTTTTGTGTGTGGGCGTGGCACGTGGCATGTGTTAAAGTTCATTTAAAATCCATCAAGAGGCAAGTTGTAAAAACCTTCCGGGGCTGGGTGACAATTTTTTCGCACTCATGCATAACAGCGAAATAAGGTTAATGTGCAAATTATGAATGCGAGTGGGGGGGAGGGAGAGAGAGACAGGGAAAGGGGGAGAGGAGAGGGTGTTAAATGAGGAGAAAGCGGAGCAGCGCGAGCTGCAACTGAAGCAGTTGCCAGGGCCGCAGGAAGACGTCGTTGAGGACATTTGTGACCAAGTAAAATGAAAGTGGCAATGAAAGAAGAGTAAGAGAGAGAGGGAGATACAGTAATGCGTGTGCGTGTGTGAGAGGGAGAGAGAAAGATGCAGCTCAGGACGAGGTAATGTGTGCTCTTGGTAATGCATTCATATGCCATTGTTGGGGGCCAACGCGCAAAAACAAAAAACCTTGCCACGATGCTGCTCTTCGCGCTGCCTCTCCCCTCCCCTTGCATGCAACCGCACACGCATAAAATATTACAACGCTGCGTGGCACGCCCCAGAGTTGCATTTGACAGCCGCAAGTGGTTGTCATTAGGCGAAGCTTTTTGCCTCAACAACAACAAAACGACCATTTAAATGCACACAGCACTTGGCCAACAGCGTGAAGAGAGTGTCCTGTTTCGGTGGGGGAAAAGGCGGGGGAGGTTAGGGGTGCTATGCAAGGACACTGTGTTGTAAGTATGCTCGCTCTGAAATTACTTCTATCAAGTGGGCGGTTAACGTTGATCGTTTTGCGGCACTTTGCCGTTGCATTCGCCCTTTTCTATGCCCCACTTCAACTTCACTTTGGGCCACTTCATTTCGTAGACATTTTCCAAAAAACCCCGCTGCTTATGCTGATTCTTTTGAAAAGCTACGTGCCAAAATTGCAGACGTTTTAGATTAGGGTTGAAAGTGAGGGAAGGGAAAGGGGTGCTTTCCTGAGCAGCCCTGGTTGCATTATCATCAGTGAACTTCTGTCTATGCAAAATGAGTTAAAGCTTAAAGTTGAACTTAGTGCAAAATTGATGACAATTTTTGAAGAGTGGAGGAAGTCAAGACTGTGTTGAGTTGATAATGAGATTAGCGGGTGTCGATTTGAAGCCTGCTTAGCATTGTTTGGAAGAATAAAAGAAGTCTGGGTTGCTGCTGAGTTTGCTTTTTACCATAAGAACTATCAGAGAGTTCTTGAAAGCAAGCAAAACTTTACTCACAAAAAAAAATAAAATAAAAAATATTATTTTACTGATTCAGGTTGTAGGCGTCATATGTAACATTCTTAAAACATACATTATCTCCGCTTGGTATACCTGATGCTATATAACAAATTTGATAGCTATACCTCTTATAAAAACAGAGATTACCGCGTTCACACAAACACTTTTTGATAAATTTCGATGGTCAAAGTAGCATTATCTGCGCTTGTTATAACTGAAACTATATATAAAATTTGATAGCTCTAGTTCTCACAATTACAGAGATTTACGCGTTCATACAAACCCTTCTTGATAAATTTTGATGGTCAGAAGGTAGAAAATGAGTAATAAAGCTTTCCTGTGCAAGGGACTCATACATAAGCTCTCCTTATTGCTGTTCCTTAAAGATCCATTAACTCTCAAGCTCTTCAACTCCTTAGAACTTTTACCAAGTCATAATTATTGATGATCATAACTTATCCAAACCATATAAAGAAGGTCTTTTTTGGCAAAGTAGTTTCTACTTGATGAAGATCTCCTTTGAATATATTTCTACCATCTAACTTTATAATAATACGAGGGTCGTTTGATAAGTCCGTGACTTTTTGTATTTGCCGCGCACCTGCTCTAAATACAACACTGCTCCTGTCAGCAGTTATCGATTAACAGCTGACTGTAAAATTTTGAGAAAGCTGCGTTTTTTGGTTTGCGTTTTATAGGCATTGAAAGCAGGTTTTCTCAAGGCCCTCAAAATACGAGGGTCGTTTGATAAGTCCGTGACTTTTTGTATTTGCCGCGCACCTGCTCTAAATACAACACTGCTCCTGTCAGCAGTTATCGATTAACAGCTGACTGTAAAATTTTGAAAGCTGCGTTTTTTGGTTTGCGTTTTATAGGCATTGAAAGCAGACGATCTCGTGAATTTTAACGAAAATGGAGATCGAGATCGTCTGCTTTCAATGCCTATAAAACGCAAACCAAAAAACGCAGCTTTTCAAAATTTTACAGTCAGCTGTTAATCGATAACTGCTGACAGGAGCAGTGTTGTATTTAGAGCAGGTGCGCGGCAAATACAAAAAGTCACGGACTTATCAAACGACCCTCGTACCTGCAAAATTGCCTCTATTATGTGAAAGTTTGTATTCTATATTTCTCTATATAAGAAAAGAGAACTCTCCCTGCAGTTCTCTACCTAACTTAATCACTACCCCATAACTGCAATTTGATTATAATATAATATGATAAACATATCTTTCTCTTATCACATCATACTCCTACATTGCTTGCATACCTAGAGAAGTTCAAAGCGAAATCATGCTCTTTCCTCATAAGTATACTGTTCCTTCTCCACAATGCCCACGAGACACCAACAACGTTCTCTATGCCTTCTCTATATGGCATGCCTCGCCCCACTACAGCAAGACAGAAATCCCCACAGCGCGACTCGGGGAAATTATGAATTCCACAATTTGCTCAAGATGCCATTCCATAACAGTCCAACTGTGCCTACTTAATATAATTTGAATAAAAGTAATATGCAAATAAGCGCACAAGAGAGGGAAGAAGAGAAGAGGAAGGGAGGGAGAGAGAGAGGAAACAACAGCGGAGGAACCAATGTCAGACATAATATTTTTAGTTGTCGCATTTCCGTTGACTACCAAAAATGCATATGCAAATCTGCGGGAGAGAGAGGGGAAGAGAGGAAGAGGGAGACAAGAAGTTGGGGAAGGAAAGCACATATAAGTACAAGTAAGTGAGGCACATGAGACGTGTGTGTATGGGAGGAGGGGAAGGTAGAAGGGGAGCGAAATTATGTGAGGCGCGTGTCAAGTGCTGACTATATAGAAAACTATACGAAACTTCTCTCCACGGTCTTCGCGAGTTTGCCTTGCAGCGTTTCCCCTCCCCCTGCTTCTGCCTCTTCCTACCTTCTCTCTGCTCCCTTCTCATGCCTCTGTCTTGCCCCTCTCTGCTCTGCCTGCCACCCAACTGCAATTACATTGTGAATTAAATTGTAATGAGGCGCATGCGGCGGCGAAATATGAAAATGAGAAGCAGAAATGAGTATGGCATGGGAAGTGTGCAGGGAGGAGGAGAGAGGAGAGTGGGGGGTTGTGTAGTATTCGGAATAGCTCTCAAGAAATGGCAATTAACAGTTATGTTTGCTGTTCCGACACGTTGCAGACAGTTTTAATGACGCCGTCGCCTCGACGCGTCGCAAACTATTTTTAGGCGATGCAACGAGGCAGAGGCAACTTGACTGCCTCTGCCCCTGTCCCTGTGGCACCGGACAAGGTCTTCTTCTTCTTCTTCTTCTGACCAGGCAGAGGCGCATTTCGTTTCATTCGCTTAATTGGCTGCAACGGAAGTTCACGTAATTTTCAAGTCGATGCCACAAGCGGCGACTCTACAACGACGTTGCTCAATTTCAAGTTAAATTGCGCGGAAGATCATCGATAGCTTCTCCTCCCTCTCCCCCACACTCCTCTTTTACATATAGAATACTAGCAGTTCTTGTAGTCTAGTCGATGTCGAGCTGCTTGTCGCTGTTGCCTGTTGAATTATGCGTGATACTTTTAGCAAGATAGCCAGCAAACAGGTGGAATGGGTAACGAAGTGGAAGAGACAAAGGGGAGGAGTGAAGAGGAGTAGGATGTGTTGGGGGAAGTAAATGCAAGAGGGCGTTCTCGATATAAGTATGAGAAACTGAAAGTCGTCGCCATGCATTCATTTAAGGGTCAGCAGACTAGACAATGTTTTAAATTAACAGCGTCTGATTGGTAACGATAAGACTGAAGAAGAAGATGGTAGTGAGGAGTATATGTACAATACAGGATATATGGTTTATCTGATAAGAATGAGTCATAGTAGATGTGGAGGATTTATAACTGACTGTGCTAAGAGGAGTAAATTAGCTGCTGATTACAAAGCGAAATATTATTGCTTCAAGGAGAAAAATAATGAGGGATTTCGAAACTTGATAAGAGAGTTGGATAAACTAACTCATTTGTATTATCCTTATATACAGTTTGATAGGTTTATATTGTTCCAGCTTTTTAAATAGATTAAAGTAGCTGAAGATTTTTAAGAGAAATATTATAGTTTGAACATTAATGTCTTTATTGAATACCTTGAATACGGAAGGTTAACTTTGCATAATTAGAGAAGATTTCGAAATTTCATTTTTGGAAAAGTTTGAAAAACTAATCTAGTTATATTCTCTATAGAAAGTTTGATCGGTGTTCAAGTTTCAGCTTTTCAACTAGCTTTAATTAGCTCAATATATGTAAGTAGCTTGAACGAGAATATAAATGAAGGAAGGAAGGATAACTTTGCGAGAAGATTACGAAATTGTAGTTTCGAAACTTGATTAAAGAGTTGAATAAACTTATTAATTTATTTTCCTTATACGTTTTTCATTCTCGAACTAGACAAAAGAGCAAGAAACGCTTATTTATAATAATTATTGTTGATAAATTGACTTTATTCCATATATAGAGGCTTGAACAACTTATTAAATTCAATACCCTAAATTTTTTTATGGTTTTTATTATTAGAGAGTGAAATAAACTATTTTCCAATTTTCCTATATTTGCACTGCAAGCGCTTCACAACCCTTTTAAATTTTGAATTTCCGCTAACAAATTTATACAAAATTTAAATACTTCAACCCTTATTTAAGACTTTAAAACCCCATAATCTAAGAGCACATGTTAAATTACAATACTTACAAAATATTCCCTTACTAAAGTTTAATTTCAACTAGTTAAATAGACAAATGCAGCTTTATTTTAAAATATATTCGAGCAATGCGAGGCATTTGCCATGTAATTTGAGCTGGGAATTACAAATCACTGGAATGTGCTTTAAAATAAATCCACACACACAGACACCCTATTACACCCTATCAATTACGACAACCAAACGGCAATTTGGAGAGAGAAAGAGAGAGAAGACATTGCACTCGTGTGCAATTGTAGAGAATTTCATGGATTGAAACGGCTTTCTTAATTGAGTGCTCATTTTCCGGTTAGGAAGTTTTTATGCCGAGAAAATAAATTACACACATGAGTGCAATTTGGCAGAAGACGGAGCAGGAGGAGAAGAAGAAGAAGCTGGAGCAGGGGAAGAGACAAGGGACAGTAGCTGGGCTCGCCTGCGTTGTCCTGCGACACGAATGCGCTGAGGCAGGCAGGCACTGAAGCATTAACCTGGGTCAACTGAACAATCAGCTCATAATAGCGTTAATCAAAAAGTTGCACACGTTGCAGTGGCAACAACTGCAGCAGCAGCAGGCAGAGAGAGCAGCCTTCCTGCAACCTGCTGCCGCTGGGGCAGATTGAACGTTTAACGATGATGCCAGAAGATGCGCACTCTGACTCTGTCTGAGTTCAATGGAACCTGCCACTGAGTGTGGCATGGCAGAGCACGGCATGTGGCATGGACAGTGGCGGCTGCTGCTGCTGCCCTTGGTCGCCAGGGAAATTAGTAATACGACAAGCGCAGAGGCTGCCCGCTGTGCTGCAGTGTAGCTGCCTCCCTTCCCCTTCTCTTACACGCTCTGTCTCTGCTTTTGGACAAATGAGTTGCATGTCGCCAGCACACACACACAGTGTTCCCTCTCTCCTCCTCTCTTGGCCATTTTACTTATTCTCTTTGTTCGCTGTGCGATGTCTTTGGCTTTTTGTCTCTATAAATTTTGCCACTGATCGTCCCCGGCTTGGCGCCTCGCCAGTAATTGAAATGGCGTAACGACAAAAATTGAAGTGAATTTTCCTGCAGCTCCTTTACCTTCTTCTCCTTCTCCTTTCTGCTGCTGCTGCTGTCTGCTGCAACTCTAATGAAAAAGTTAAAGCGCAGAGAGTGAAAAACAGAAATGGTATTAAAAAACAAAAAAAAAGAGGAAAGTTGCTCACAAAGTTTTGCGCACAAGTAAAAAGTTAATATTGATAAATTGATTAAAAGTTTAATAATTGTACATTTTGTTTTTGGCCTTTCACGTGCAACACGAAGCTCTCAAAGCGCCGTCTCTACGGTTCTGTTCCTGATTAGTTTGGCTAGCTATACGGAAACAGACAGAGAGAGAGAGAGAGAGTGAGTGAGAGAGAGAGAAAGGAACTTCTCCTTCTGCCTCCGCCTCATCAACGTCATCGACAGGAAAGGAAACTTATTGTCTCGCCACGCAAAAGTTTGCTTAGCTTGCAAAATTAAAAATTAATTGCCCAAGTGCAACTTATGCCGCATTGTTGCCCCATTGTTGTTGTTGTTGTTGCTGTTGTTGCAACTGCTGTTGTTGTAGCTGTTATGATTGTTGCGTGCAGTAGTTTGTGGCATCGATTGGCAATCTGAAACTCATTTTGCTTTCAAAAGCACTTTAATGTTAATGAGTGAAGAGTGCAGCTCAATAGAGGATGGAAGGGTGGCAAAGGGGAAGGGGAGGAGGAGGTGGCACTGTTGTCCGTGAGTTGGCAGCTTGTTTGATTGAAAAGTTAAACATATTATTCAGTTTGGCTTATGCTTTTTGTTCTAATGAAAATGTAAACTTTACTTTAGTTGCTTGATCTTGAGTTATAGAAAGGTATTTAGTAGTTTTCACTGTACATTGAAATGATTGTCATAATTTTAGAGTTTTTATTAACTAACATAAATCTTTTCTAAAGATTCTTGAATTCTTTAGACTCTAATACTGGTCTTATTAAGCCGATTCTTCTTTATAATTCAATAATTATATTTATTTACGTTACTCAAAGACTAAAAAGGTATTTTTACAATTGAACTTCCAATTGTTTCTTCTTTTGTATAAAATCTAAGATCTCAGAGACTACGAGGGTCGTTTGATAAGTCCGTGACTTTTTGTATTTGCCGCGCACCTGCTCTAAATACAACACTGCTCCTGTCAGCAGTTATCGATTAACAGCTGACTGTAAAATTTTGGAAAGCTGCGTTTTTGGTTTGCGTTTTATAGGCATTGAAAGCAGACGATCTCGATCTCCATTTTCGTTAAAATTCACGAGATCGTCTGCTTTCAATGCCTATAAAACGCAAACCAAAAACGCAGTTCTCAAATTTACAGTCAGCTGTTAATCGATAACTGCTGACAGGAGCAGTGTTGTATTTAGAGCAGGTGCGCGGCAAATACAAAAAGTCACGGACTTATCAAACGACCCTCGTATTTTGAGGGCCTTGAGATCGTCTGCTTTCAATGCCTATAAAACGCAAACCAAAAAACGCAGCTTTCTCAAAATTTTATAGTCAGCTGTTAATCGATAACTGCTGACAGGAGCAGTGTTGTATTTAGAGCAGGTGCGCGGCAAATACAAAAAGTCACGGACTTATCAAACGACCCTCGTATTATAGTAATATCTATTAAATTTGGTATCAAAATGTGTTATTTTTCTATGCAGATCAATATTTTTTTATTTTAACGAGCCTTAAATTGATAAAATCGGAGTTCCATGCGTAATTTTAATGCAGAATAATTTATTTTTGGTAGACACAGTAACTGTCAACTCTCAAATGATTTCTGAGAAATTTAGTTTCGATTGGTTAATTATCCTAGAAGTTATGTAAGAAATAATATTGACAGAGTGATTTTCTCACCGCTCCCCAAAGTATGCAACAGAAAAAATACGATTAAAATATAAGTTCAATATTAACTTTTTGGTCGGTGGTCTATTTCAGTCTATTTTTCTTTTTATAATAATTATAAAAAGTTCTGATATACTCCCTATAACTAATTTATATATTTTCGTATCTAAAAAAATAATTCCCATAATTCACTCAACACTAACTTGTGATATTCATATCTCAAACTTATTAAGAACTTCTACCTTATCTACTTCCCTTGTTTATTTATCTTTCTCTCTCTTCAATCTCCATTACTTGCCCCATGCGGTCCCTTTCTTATTGATCATTTCCCAGCCGTAAAACTTTAAAGGCCCCCACTCAAAGTGTACATGATATTTCACTATTTTATGCGCTGTTAATACACTGAGCAAAGTGTTAAAGTGCCCGAGACTTGAGAGTGGGCAGAGGGATAAGTTGAGTGAAAGGGTGAGCGATAGCAAGTGCGTGTGTACCCACGTTAGACACTTGAGAGCCATTAGGCATTGAAATGTAATTATGCATGTCATTCGTACATCAACTTGCGCATTCCTTGGCACTTCATTACTTACATCATTAAAAATTAAGTCACGCCTGGGGAATAATTTATAGAGAGAGGGAGACTGCACTACACTTTTATTATTGTGAACCATGTTACATACACACAAATCACAATAGGAAGCCAGAAGTTTTTCGGGCTAAAAACTTTTCGCAAAACAAAATGCAAAAGAAGCCGTCAAAGAGGGGGAGGAGAGGGAGGAGGAGGAGAAGAAGAACTCCTCGAACAAGCGATGTGATGTTGGCAAATAGTTGGAGGGCAAAACGCGAACAGGAAATCAGCATGACAATTATAATGATAATGAGAGTGGTGAAAGAATGTGTGGAGGGGGGGAGGCAGTGGGAGGTTTCTGATGAAAATGTCAGTGAATGACAGTGGGGAATGCACAAAATGAATCCGCAGCAGCAGCAGCAGCAGAGCAAAGTCAGAGCCGCCTCAACTTCAGCAGTGTCATCAACTGCCAACTACAACTCTATAGAGCTCCTTTCCTCCCCTCCCTTTGCCCCTTATAAAGTTCCTCTCGGTTGGCAGCTACATTGAATGCAATTAAAAAAGTTTCACCTTAGTCGAAGGGGTGTAGAGAGGGGAGGCTGTTATATTTTTTTCCCTGCATATATTTTGGGGTTGTCTGCACGGTTTAAGTGGCACGTTTGCGCTTTTCTTTTTTCGCTGTCTTGTGGAAAATGTTCTAATTAAATTAATTAACAGGAAAATGAGTTGCTCAACAGTTGTCGTTGTTGTCGCTATCAATGTTATTGCTGCAGGGAGGGAGGGAGGAGCAGAAAGAGGAGCTGCTGCTGCAGGTGAAGATTTGCATGTGTCGTTTGTCGTGTGTCAGTTTAACTATCTCGACATCAACTGCCAACTTAATGACGTGCCTGCTGTATGTGTGTGTAGCCAATTCACATGCACACACACAAGCAGAACGAGTGAGTGAATTCTGTTATTGCCAGCAGGCAAATCACGTCGGTGTCCTCCTGTTACTCTTGCATCCTGTTGCAGACTGTGGGGATAAGCGTATGTTGAAGTAATTGCAGAGCACTAAAACTTATAAACATGCAATTAGCAATATGCTCTAATTGGCTTAATCTGATGTCAATCGGATTACGAACCATTAAAGTGAACATAAAAGAGATGTGGACAGGAATGATAACTAATGAGAGCTGGGCGAAGTTTTCAAGAATAAATTAGATGCAGAAAGAGTCAATTAAATTAAAGAAAAGAGCAGAAGATCGAGTTGATTTAAAAAAAAGTTCTATTTATTAAAATAACACTAGAGATTGAAGATTTAAGTTTTAAAAATCCAAATACAAAATTAACAAACAATAAAAATCAGTTTATATTAAAAAACTGAACATACAAGATATAGGTTTATCTAAAAACTTGGGAACGTTAAAATAAGAAAGAAAGTATAATAAAAAATCAAATTCTCAAATCAGTAAAAATTTAATTACGAAAAAAATAAATGAATAAAATAAAAAAAATAACTAATCAAATTCTAAAATCAATAAAAATTAAATCTCGAATACTTTACCCAATACGTTCGTAAGGAAACTAAAGATCAAAATTATTGATATTCCAAAAAACATGGAAACTTGCTGAAAATTTGGTGATTCAATCCTTAAATTAGAAACACAGTCGAACTTGTTTAAATAATTTCTAAATACTTGTATCATACACATGTTTAGAAATTAAAGGTAAATTAAATATTTTCTTCCAAAAACTTTGATGAGAAGTACCAAAGAATCTCGTAGGTATCATATTGAATTTAGTAACAAAGATTTTAAGAATCAATATTGTTAAATTTAATCGATAAATAAGATTTGAAAAAACTTTAAAAACTATTGCTAGTTCATTGAAAGGTAAATTACAATTTTGATTTTAATTTGAAACCTGACAAACTTCCTTGCAAAAACGAAACCTCTACAATGTCACTTACTTTCCTGCTAACACCAGCCTTTCATCTAATAAACACACTTGACCAACTCATAAATAAACATCATACGTGTATAAACTTAATCTGTGCATATTTCTACTATTTATAGAAACTGACTTATGCAGTGACTGTGTGCTTTGGGTCGTAAATTTGTGTATCAAGTCGAAATGGAATTGCTTTAATCATTTGCTCTAACAAATTGAACCATATAAATTCCTGAAAGAAATCCAAGCAGCGATCCCATCACACTGTTCGAGCACACGTACACGCACACACAAACACACACACAAGCATACACACAAACACTCACACAAAGCTATTTGGTCAGCTATTTTATTGGTCGCTCAATTGAGCCCATTAATACCATGGTGGAGTTCTGCTTGTTCTGTTTGTTGTTGTGGTCAGTAAAAGAGAGAGAGAGAAGGGCAGGAGGGAGAGAGAAGCATTGCCTTTGAGCCAAGCCCCATTTTAGGCCCACGCTAGCTGCTTTTTATTGCCCACTGGCGGTGTGTGTGTGTAGCGTGGACATCGATGCGTCTCATTTGCCGTGTTGGCCCAGTTAGGCCTGCTGCACAGTGGAATAAAGTTAAAGAATTCAGTGCAATTAATAAATTAACAGCTTAACAAAATTCACTGCAAGTTCTTTACATTTTGCTTAGTAAAATCCTACTTTAGCCCACTGTGCAGCGCTTCCAATTGAGCTGCCGGCTAGTTAATGGCATGTCTGCTTGACAGCGCTGCTTATCACGCTTCCCTACACCTTCTACCCCTCCTCTCTACCCCTCTAGCTGGCTGTGTCGCCTAACGAAGCAGCCAACGAGGCGTTTACAGTGCTCGCATTAAAATAATAAACACTTGGCGACAGCCATAACCATTTTGCTGTGTTTTAATGCTTTGCCCACAGACATAAATTCGTCTTTGTCTTTAGCACCGAAAGGTGAAAAATCAAGCAACTCAACTGGCTTGGCACCTTCTTTTTGTGGTTAAGGAAAGCAGAAGAGAAAATAAGAGAAGCCCGAGACTTTTTCCTCGACAGCTGTCGTCGCTGCCACACGCTGTGGCACAGCCTGCACTAATGATCTGCACCATTGGCGGCAGCAAACGGCGCCCACGTAGCCTGCGCCTTCCTTTCTTCTTCAACTTCTTGTCATTGTTGTTGTTGTTGTTGTTGTTGTTGCTCACGTGTTGCCTTAAACCATTGCCATTGTATTTACACTAGTCACTGCTGCTACTTCTCCTTCTCCTGCTCTTGTTGGGGCCACTCGTGGCATACAAATGATTTGTGCTTTTGCTTTGGCGATTTCAACTTTTGCTTGACGATTTCGCATTGAACTAAAGTGCAGCAAAGTGCTGATTGTGTTTGTCCGGCTAATGTTGTTTTATTGTATTTCCTTCCCCAAATCAAACGAAGTAGAGCAACTGCAATTATCGTATATATCAAGTCCAGATATGTTCTCTTTTTGAGAAATAATAGTACTAATGTTATATCAATTGATATAGTAAATCTAGGTCATCCTTGACGTCATTCAACGGCACTTGAGCGATGCTCATACGACGTTTCTTTTGGTCAAAATTAAGTAAAAAATCGCCGAGCGCGTAAAACACTTATAAACTTTACGCCTCTCACAACCAAACAAAAAAATGCTATATAGTTGAAACTTGGTACAGATGTTCGGGAAGAGTGTACCAACATAAAAAAAAAAAAAAAAAAAAAAAATTATAATCGAAAGTACATTGCCCGCAAAATGTGAAAAGTCATCTTATTTTTTGAACACACCTCGTATTTAATGTGAGGTCTATAATATCTCATACCTTAGCCCAGAACAAGAACCATTTTCCATTATAGTGATAGATTCCTTAATCATTAACCTCTCGAGATATTTCTTTTATAACTTTATGAAAACATTTCTGACACTGCATTTTCAATGTATGATAAAGAAAAAATTATATCAGACTTAACTATATCCCCCGCTATAAC
Organism: Zaprionus africanus; assembly: GCA_018151435.1. Classification (NCBI taxonomy): domain Eukaryota; kingdom Metazoa; phylum Arthropoda; class Insecta; order Diptera; family Drosophilidae; genus Zaprionus; species Zaprionus africanus. The sequence goes on from JAECXB010000947.1 coordinate 15,728, forward strand.
TAAAGGATAACTCAATTTTTTTATTCTATTTTCCATAAACTAAGAATCATAGATTTCTACTCTACTTACTTCCCTTTCAAACGCAGAAAATACAGCTTAATCAGATAAAGATGATGAATTGAGTTGCATGAGAAATGACCGCAAAAAATAATATAATATAGCATAATGTCTTTAGCAGGGTGAACTGAGTATTATTATCTTATATCTTGCACCCTCTCCCCATTCTCGTTCTTTCATGCTTTAGTGATATATTAATGCCTGATTGAGACATCTGTTGCGGCGTGCTTCATTCATCATTGTTAGTTGCATGATTGTGTTGTTGTTGCTGTTGCTGTTGTTGTGCCGGCAACTATTGGCGCAACCCTCGCTGTCAAAGTTGTCATCTGTGGCAGCCCACGCATGCTGCGTTTCGCTCACTTTGTACAAATCAGCGCACGTCAGCGGGCCAAAGTCGGGCTATAGTGGAACTGTTCAGTTGCAGCCAGCTGGCACAGACGTCGCCAGACCTCATGTTGTTACCCTTTACTTCCCCTTTAGCTTCCCTTGCGCCCCACCTTGTTCTGCTTCCCATTCCAGTCATTTGTTTCCTTCTCGAAGCCTTCAACCGGCTCTGGGGCTTGAAACAAATGTCTTCCGTCTTTGGCAGCTTCCGTTGTGAACAGTGAACAGTGGCCCCCTCTCTAACCCCCTTCCTCTTATTCTCCCCCTTGGTGTCTGCACCCCGCCGTCCATGGAAACCCTTCCGTTCTCTCTCTCTCTCTCTCGTACCTTCTGTTTTGGGTTCTGGCGTAAATCCGTCGCAGAGTTTTCTTTACGCGTTTGTTGTTGTTGTTTTCGTAAGGTTTTCTCTATTTTTTTTTGTGCTTCTTCCTCTTCTTCTTCTTCTGGCCAGATTTATCGCCTTTTATTCATCATTGTCAGTCAGGCGTTGTTTTTGCGGCAACGAAGACGTGGAAACCGCGTGGAAACGTTGTCAACGCGGCATAGAAAGGCTTTGTGGGTAGAGCGGGAGGGAGGCGTGGCCAGACTCTGGCAACGCAATTTGCCGCCACGTCGAAGGCCTTCAAAATTGTCTGCAGCTCCAAATCCTTCACTTGGGAGGGAGGGGTGTTTAGGGGGAGTGGCGCCTTCTGTTTTGATGAATTGTTGCTACGCATGTCGCACTGACAATCGGCAAATCAGCAAAGCTTTTCAATATGCCAGACTGTAGGTGTGTGTGTGTGTGACTGATGATTTTCCAGCTTGGGAAGGAGGAATAAAATGCTCTACTACCTTCAATTTGTTTCCGCTTTTAAAGCAGATTTAGATTTAAAAGTCATTTGCGAGTTTTGACCTAAGCCGCTTAAAATGCGCTCAAGTGTTTGTCCACTGTGTAGGAGTTTGTCTCTGTCCTGTGTGTGTGTCTGTTTGTGTGTGTGTGTGTGTCATTACATTAATTTGCGGGCTTATGTCCTGGTCCGCTGTTAATGAAAAGCTCTTAGCTCTCTCTCTCTCCCTCTCTCACTCTGTGCCCCGAGCAAAGCACTTCATGAAAACGTTTTACAATTTCCTCTGAAGAAGAAGGACAGTGGAAGGGTGGAGGAGCAGGAGCAGCCTGGGCACAAGCTTAGTGAGTGGGTGGCATTATAGAAAGAATAGTTGTTCCAGTAATTGAGTTTGTTTGTTTGCGGTTACAACTGGGTCAACAACAGCAGCAACAACAAACAGCGACAGCAGCAGCAGCAACAGTAGCAGCAAGTGCCGCTGTGGCAGCCAGCAACATGGCTAATTCATTAGCCAGTTCTCCTTTTTTATTTTGCAATTTTAATTTAAAGTTTGATAGACTAAAAAGTTGCAAAAAAGGTTTGTTACATGTATAGAATCTCATTATTGTCCTAATGAGCACTTGAATTCGGGTGGACTTTTTGCTATTTTTTCAGAATTTAAGAAAAAAAAGTAATAACGATTTGAGTTTTATACTTACAAACATAGGAATTGAAATTTTAAGTAAAATTGAAAAAACTGTAAAAATAAAATTTTATTTGATTTATTCGAAAATAGCAAATAAAACTGGAGTTTTTAATCTTGAAGCTCACGAAATTCCAAATAGAAATCATTTTAATTTTTGAAAATTTATCAAATTTTAAAATCTGTAAGAAAAAATAGTTTTTTTTTTTATTTTTTTAAGGTTTTGATTGATTTTAAATCAAGAGAATTCTGAAAATAATATTTCGAACAAAAGTTTGATTAATTTTACCGATTTCTAGTGTTGTACAACGGCAGAAAAAGTTATTGTATTTACAACTTATGCTATCCTTAAAATCAAACAGGAAAAAAATTCTCTGAATCTTTCAGTTCCATAAGGCGAATTGACGAATTAAGAAGTTGATGCATAATATATTAGGCAAGTTTATAGTGTTGGATAGCGTCTGAGAATGCTATTGTTACTTCAACTTATAAAATCTTTAAATTAAAATAGAAAAAAAACATAAAAAAATCTTTAACAAAATTTTCAATCCTATAAGGTTTTAATGAATTTAGAATTTCATTGACTTAAGCCAAGTTTTCAGTGTTGGACAGCGATAAAGACCGTTATAGTGAGACAAGTCTCCCATCAGTTCTTTTAAACCTTTCAAATTAATTATTACTGTTCCACCTGCATCTAACTAACTTAAACCACATTTTCATGGCCAGAACAAGCTATTTCAGCCCGTATTTCTCTATAAAGAAACGCAGAAAACCACTCGTTAGTGCACCCCTTATATTTTTCTATCTCATAATCGTCGCTAACATCATTGGATGCTAAGGAGAAAAGAATTGCTCAATTTTTTACTGAACGCAGCGAAACGTTTTTCATAATTTACGGCTCGTTAGCTTTTATGGATGAATGCATTGCATCGCAGTGCCTTGCATTGCCTTCTATATGTTTGACAGCTTTTCACTTTTCACCTCTACAAAGGGGGAGGGGAGAGAGGTGAAGGGGTTCGGTCAAGGATGCGAATGGATTTTTCTTTAAGCGGTCTCCCTTTTTTGGTGCTTACTATGGCAATGCATCTGCATCAAATGCCTTGTCGCCTTGACGTGGCCTCCCCTCACACTGCTTCTCCTCCTGCCCCTACTCCCCCTTCTTTTTCAATGACATCCTCAAACGGGCAGCATTATCGTGGGCATCGTTATGGCCTTCGGATAGCTTTGAAGTTGGCCCGAAAAAAGAAAAGGCAAAGAAATGCGCGCTGACATTTTCTGTCTGTGGCTGCCACTGACCCTCTACCGTTTATGGTATCGAGGGGGGAAAAAACATTTTAGAATTTTAATGTGCCGCCTTCTGCCTTTTATGGCTGCACAATTGACAACAACAACAACAAAAGCAAACAGAGCGAGACAGCAAGACAGCTGCCAAGTGGCGCTGTCCGAAAAAGCCGCTGTTCTGCAGACTTGACCATAGCGAACCGCAATGCAACGCAACGTTTCGCATCCCAAAAGATACTTTGCCATGTGGACCAGTCTCAGTCCCAGTCGAATCCCAGTCCAAGCATCGTTGTCCACTGTTAACATGCACATGACGTTTGTCTTTGGACGTTAATCTCATTAAATAAGCAATGTGGTGCAGAACGAGGCGCCTGCCACATGCACCGTGTCTCTCGCTCTCAGCGTGTGTCTGCTGAAAATTTCAGATTCTTTGGCGTACAGTGGCATAAATTAGCAAGTTTTTCGTAGGATTTGGGTAGTGCCAAATTTAGTTTTTTGTGATTTTATTGTCATAAGTTTATGAGCGTCTATTTAACAGGACACATTTTTAAATGAATAAAAAGATTTTCTAGATTGTTTTTGTTATAATTTACAATATTTCGCTCCGCTTAAGCTCAACACAACTTTTGGCATTTATTCTCTTTATTTTTAAGTTCTCTCAATTTTGTACACAAGAAATTTAAGAAACTGGTTTAAATATTATATATATTGAAAACAATTTTCCATCTTTAAGATATATAGTTATCAATTTTCTAGTGCCGGCATTGGCCCGTATGAAATGTTTAACATTTGAAAGACTTTTCTCACAATTTAAGAGATAAGGTCAATAAGTCCAGAAAAAATCATAGAATTCATAACAAACCCTGGAATGATAATGGAGGTCTAAGCTTAAGATTCAGTAGATCTTATAGGTTGCAGAGCAGATCTTCGTTTTCAATAATAACTTTAATAATTATTATCTAGTGACAATGAACAGTTTATTGTTTTTTTGTTTAATAAGTTGCATTAGATGTTTTTTATACAAAATTAGAAAAATTATTTAGAAAAGGTTTCCCGATATGTTACTAACTATTTTTTTCTGTTACTCGAACAAAGTATATAATGGAATTTTTACACATGCATGAAAGGTCTAAGCGAACTAACTAATTTTTGAAGTCTTTTTAATTATTTGCAGTAATTTAAAAAAAATAATAAATTATATATTTCTTATAGAAAAGTGTAAATGAAATATTCAGCTTATATGTTTATGACAATATTATTGTTTTGCAAGTCAGTTGTTTTATACTATTTTTCTATACATATTTTCCTCCCACTTTGCTCAACTGCACACCACTGTGCATCATTTTAGGTCCATGCTTGTTCCTGGTTTTGTGGCTACGCTTTTAATGCAAATGCAAATGCAAAAGCGCATTAAGCGCAGCACAAACGAACACGGGCCGCAAAGTAAGCCGTCGCCAGAAGCAGCAGCAGCAACAGCAACAGCAGCAACAGCAGCAACAGTAACGACAACGGCAACTGCAACTGGAAGTGGCAGGCAGCCACGGCAGAGAACTTCTGGTAGATGTTGCAGCTGTAGCTGTAGCTGCAGCTGAAGCCGGAGAATGCACACTGTGAGATACAATGTGCATCATTTATGACATGCATGTGCATGCACAGTGTTTAGAGGAGGCGTGGCAGGAGGAGGGAAAGCGGAGGCAACGCAGTTTGCTCGCTTTGTGTCTGGGCAAATGTTGAGCCATCGATTAGTTTGCTGCCAAATTGCCAAAGCCGCACATTTGTGCAGAGTTAGTTGCGTGTAAGTTGATGAGGGAGGGGTGGAGGTGGTTCGCCCTCATCGATACCGCAGCAGCTAAAAGCCTCACCTGACCCCAAAAACTTGGTAACATTTGCATTTGCATTTACTGCTGCTGATGCTGCTACTGCTGCCTATGCCAATGCCAATATGTATCGGTAATTCTATAAAGGCAGAGTTTAATTGATGAATTACGGCATTGCACTCAAATGTATCTGCAAGATACAAATGCCTCACCCCCTCCCATACCTCCCACGTTGCCTGTCAGCGACTTTTGCGGTCTCATTTCAACCGTAATATATGTGTACCTAGATAATTTAACATCAGCTGCTGATGCCGCACACTCAGCGCAGTCTGCACCTGCCTGCATCATCGCATTTCAATTATACAACATAAGCTGTCAAATTGTTGCAAATAATTGTAGATGCAACCAGTCTCTCCCTCTCTCTCCCACTCACTCTGTGTTTGTATTTGTGTGTGTGTGTTCTTCAAGTAAATGTCGGTTAGGCACAATTGCTAAATTTTGCTGCAGACTCTCGTAATGATTTCACAAAATTCAGATACAATTTTGTAGATATAATTATGTATTTGAATTTATGATTAGACAGACAGACAGACAGAAAGACAATACTTGCAGACAGTCTGAGCTTGACTGTGTGCATTGTGGAAGGGTTAATTGAAGCTAGAACTTGACTTCTACTTTTGTATATATGAACTTAAGTCGATTTATCTATTGATTGTGTACATATTTTGTATAATTAAAAATAAATTTCAGGGAAATATTTGAACAAAGAAAATTATTTTAAATATTAATAAAATATTAGTAGAAGCAAGAAATATTTTTCATATTTTCAGGTCTTGAGGCAATTTATAGCGTTGTAAATAAATTAAATTGATTTCTGAACATAAATATATTTTAATTTGATATATTTAATTATTAATTTTTAAAACATGTTCCAAGTTTTCTCTTTTAATTGAGAGCTACACAAATTTGGAATTGCCTATTTTAGGCTATTTAAAATGAGGCTACATAAATTCTTAAATAACCTCAATCATATAAAAATACAGCTGTCATAATATGTATGCCTTTTTTCCGCTGCATTTAGCTTGAATTTGAAGTTCTGCAATCCTTTCTTAAATATGCATATTCATTGATTTTTCTTCCTACTGCATTTGCATTGTTTTCTTACATGAAGTCTATGTTATTCTTGAGCGTCTTCGTCTGGTCTAAAAAATGACTTGCTTTCGCCGCCAACATGTGTAGAAAATTAGTCATTGTTAGCCATTTTGGCTCCAGTCTGTCTGCACAGCAATCAGACGCGGAGTTTGGCTTGAGTTGGCTTGGATTCGGGTTGGGAAATGGGAGGTTCAAGGGGAGCTTCGAGAGGCGGTTCGAGCGTAACTAAATCGCACATGTCATCGCCAGCGGACGACGCAGCAGCAGCTATATATATGTGTCTGTGTGCGTATGTGCGTAGTCAAGATGCCGCACACAATGCCACACACACTTACTCACACTTACACTCACACACACTCACAGTTGCATTCGCTATCCGTCTTCACTGTTGACTTATTTGCTTTGAGATAAACGCCAAGTTGATTTATACAACCCACCGACAATTCATTCAGCCATTTGCACCAACAGCCAAGGCAGTCAGTCATTCACCCACTCACTTGCACACACACAAACACACTCACACACACACTCATTCACTCATTCATTCATGCAAACATGCAGTCAAGCGTACAAAATTCTTGTTTGTTTGTTTCTTTATTCATTGAGGAAGCTTGTCCGACTGAGGTCCAGACCCCCCTTTGGTGCCTCTCCTCTCTGCACTTGGACTTGGCGCGGTAGCTGCAAGATACTTATCGTTCAGCCAACTAACAAACTAGCAAACAATTGAAGCCAAACCGGGCGAGAAACTGGCCACATGTCTGGCACAGCTCCCTAGTGTGCTCTCTTTCTCCATCTCTTTTCTCTCTCTTGGCAATCAATCCGCATTCGAGAGGCGGAAATTATTCAGGCGTTGCCTCAAGTTGCATTTGAATGTGGCCGTTTTTCCTCTGTGCATGTGTCTGTCTATATATAATGCATACATATAGCATGTCTGATCCGAGGCCGAGTGTGGCAAACACAGTGAAGATGGCGCCGCCAGACAAGTTGTCGATGCGGCGCCGGTCTCCCTTCCATGCTGCTGACGATTAGAGGTCAAAGTGCACAAATTAGACGGCGGGGCTCAGCATGATGCGTGTCTGCCACAAGGCAAGTGCGACAAGCAGCTGTCGCATGATTAAACTTGTTTTTTTTTCGTTCTTCGATTTTTTTACTGTTTTTTTTTTTTTTTTGGTTTCGGAAATTGATTTGTCCATTTGACATTTGATGTCGCTTCAATTTTCATTGTCTCTTTTTGTTGCAGCTGTTTACTTTTCAGTTTGCTTTTCATTTATATTTTGATTTCGTGGTGTGGCGAGTTCATTTGGTAACCTTTTCATGCATTTGATGATTGATCGAATCTGCTTAATTTGCTGCGACACTCATTTCGGGGCGATCCATTATCATGTGTGCGACAGTTACAAAGTTAATGGAAAATCGTATGGTATCATTTTCATTTTCGATGAATTTCCACGATTTTTACTTTTATTTGAATGGGTTCTGAAATTCATGCGCTTTCAATGCGCACCTAACTAGAGCAATTATACATTTATTGTGTATTCAACTTCTCTATATCTATTTTGGGGTTTTATATATGTTACATGTTAACTACATCCCGTACTATATAGTTACTTGCTATATATATTTCAATTGAAGTCGTGCATATTGAATTTATTGCATGCTGTTTGCCTAACATGCCCCTTTGAACTCGTTTGTACCCTATGGTCATGAAATGAACTCATTGAACTTGGCAACTAAGCGAGAGAGGATAGTGAAATTAAGTATATAGGTGTAGTAAGACCTAACTAAAGACACTAAATATAAAAGATATTCATAAACACTCTGTATTCTTCAAAAATCAAGAATTGCCTTCCATATACTCAAAATATTGCAAAGTGCTTTAAATTTCAGTATGCTCAAGTAAACTCCTTCTGTATCAGTTTAATCAACTTAAGAGAGTATATCTAAGTACATCAGCGTGTACACTTACATCACATACGCATGTTTATGTTGTGTGTAGGGTAACGGGGCAGCAACAGCGGTTGAATAATGTCGGCTACGGCTTGTGTGTTTAACAGCAATTAATCAGCGCAACTGTCCGCGCCCGAACATGCGTAAACACCAACAACACACACACAGAGACACGCACACACACACCCACACAGGCACACACACGCATATAGAGTGGTATACAGGCATAAAGTGGTAGCTGCTGGACCCTTGAAACGGCCTTTTCAGGCCTGCAAACAGCTGCACGAGCCGACCCTAAAAATGTTTTGCTGTAATTAACTTAGATAAACAAAAAGCAGACCAAGCGACCATGGAATACACTCAGAAGGAGGCAAGGCTAGCGACCTCGTTGGCCAAGACTACTACTACCACTACTCTGGTAGCACCCACACAGAAAGAAAGAGAAAGAGAGAGAGTGGGGAGAGAAGAGGCTGCCTATCCTTCTCGCTCATTTGCCAAATGCAGTTGAGAAAAATGCTTGCACAAATAAATCATAATTAGACAAGTAAACAAGAGGAGAAAACAGAAAAAGAGGGGAAGAGAGAAGGAGGGAGGGAGAAGGAAACATGGGAAGAAGGAGTGTGAGAGAGGAAGCAAGAGTCTGAGACAGAGACTAAGCGACAGTCTGTGTAATGTAGTGTAGCAAGTTTAGTGTGGGAAGTTGACGATAACATTAATCGTTGTGCTGGTTACTAAGTGGATTATTTTTGTGGACAGTGCTGTAAATGTTATATATGAAAAGAAATTAATAATGCTCCATATATGTTTGTAGTTTCTCGTTTAATTTATGTGTTATGCCTGTTATTACTTATTAAATACAGTAAATGCGAATTCGATAAGTTATCGATAACTTTAAATAAAAGCTTTTGATTAAATTTTGGTACCTAGCCACAAATATGTATGTAGTGAATTTATTGATTAATTAAGCCAACTGCAAGTGTTCTTTTTGAATTCTATTATTTATCGATAAGCAAATTGAATCGTTTTTTTCGATTAGTAGATCAGTACAATCGTTATGCAGTTGATTTGTAAATATGTGATTTTTGTTAATAGTGAATATTTGATTTATGAAACGTTATCTTATAAACGAGACGAATTCAATAAGTTATCGATAACTTTAATTGATTGCTGTTGCTTTAGCTTTAGTTTTATTAAACCTTAAACGATATTTAGTTAACCTATTGCTCAATTAACGCAACTGCAAGTGTTCTTTTTGAATTTGAATATTTATCGATAAGAAAATTAAATCTTTTTCTTGATAGTAGATTAGTATAATCGATATGTAGTTGATTTATTGTTTTTTCTTTTAAGTAAATTGTTAATTAACTTAACAATTGGCACACGCTCTATTCATTTTAATTGTTATCGATAATAAATCGGAATAATGTCTCTTGTTATTGCTTGCCATTGATTTATAAGTTATTATGCAAAGGGAATTCCCTGTCTTACGACCCACATTGTGGTTATCGATTGATAGCTCGTGTCGTGCTCCAAGACAGGTTTAATTGCCACGTGCGAACGACTTGACCCTTCTCCCACCCCCCTCTCGCTTCATCTACGAGGTCATTTGGCTCGTTTTATGAGTCTGTCGGACTTTTGCGTACATTCAGCTTGCTATTTTCATAAGCCTAATTGCAACTGTTGTTGTAGCTGTTGTTGTTGTTATTGTTGCTATTATTGTTTTATTATTGCTCGTAATACTGTGGCATTTCTCTCTCTCTCTGTCTGCTGCTTCTTTTAATTTCTCTCTCGCTTAATGAGGCGTAAATTACTAGACAGCAGTACTTTATTGACGCCCCAATGCGTGGGCGTGGGCGTGGCCAGTCTAGGCGCAGACGGGGTCGAGGTCAACGACGCGTTGTCATCGTCATCGTTGTTGTCTTGTCATGTCATTGCATGTGGTTCAATGGTTCTATAAGCGCTTCTTCTTCCTCCTCTTCTTCCTCTTCTTGCCCCCTCCCTAACCACTGTGCATAATTGATTTCTTACCTCTTTTTCCGAAGAAAACTCACTCGGTAATTACAGCTCACAATTGTTGTTGTTACCATTTACCTCGTCTAGTATTTTCCCTCTCTCTCTTTTTATTGTGTGCACCCCATTGTGTGGTAAATTATAGGGTTTACGAGGTCTCAAGTCTTGTGGGTTGGGCAGGGCTGCCTCTGGAGTGTCGGAAATGGGGCGTATGCTCAGACAAACGAATCTTTTAATTGGCCTATCGCTGTGATTTTCAAAATGTTTGACCTTTATTTAATGATCTAGCGGTTTTTCTTCTTCCAATTAAATATATATTTATTTAATTATATATTTGGTACACAACTAATTATATGTTTGTTCTTTACTTGCAGGTACGTAAAATTGATGAAGAAACTTGCGGAATCGTAGTGGAAAATCAATAAGTATTATAGAAATATTATCTGGCTTTATTTTATTGACAATTTTGGTATATGAAATGTGCGTAACTCTACGTAAGCTGCTGTCGTATCACATTTCTCGGGATGAAAAGTTAAGTCGCACTTCAAATGGACTACGTATAGTGTATATATATATGGGGCAGGTAGTTGGGTGGCTAGGTGACCTTATGCTGCAATTTATTTCAACAGCTTATCAAGTTAAAGTTTGGCGGGATCTTTCATTGCAACAGCACGTAGCACGAGAGCGCTTTTTGTGGCAGCTTAACCTTTTTGGACGTCATGAAAAGTTGACTCCATGCCAGGGACATGCTGGGTAAGGGGTGCAGAGTGCTTTTTTGCACTGACTGTTGTCGCCATTTGCGTTGAATGTGGCAGCAACAGCAACAACAAGACAGCGCTGTGTAATAGAGTCGGTTAGTTGAGTTGGAAAGGGGAAAGTGGGATGAGGGCGTTGGTAGAGGGTCGTGGCCCTGTGTAAGCGAGCGCTGAATTAAGTCTTTCGTAGCGCTACAACAATGGAATGCTCTCTGGGCATCTCTCTCTCCAGTCTCTCCCAGTGGGTGCACAATGTTAGAGTTGCACTTAACTTCAGACACAGGAAAGCCGAGAGAAAGCCGAGAGCGTTGTGCATGGTGGCACAATAAGCACAAGGACAACGGCAATGACAACGACAACAGCTACAGCAGCAACAACTGCAGCAGCAACTAAATGGCAATGGTGTGTGTGGGTGTGTGTCTGACAAAAACAAAAGTCGCATGAAAGTAGCATGAAAATAGCTGCAGTAGTCGGTGCTGCTTCTTCTTTGCTGCCGGCAAAGTCAAGTCAAGTACCAGGCGATTTTTCTTACACAATAATACACTTTTCCTATTTTGCTGACAGGTCGTCTTTTTTCATCTTCCACTCGGCTAGGGTTCGGATTCTTTTTTCTCTCCTATTCTCGCTGCTACTGCATGACGTCACTTAGCGCAGACAACTGTGATAATGATTAAATTAGATTATGGATGCTTTCCATTTTTCACACCAACTTCACATCAGATACAGCAGTGCAGCAAGCAGCGAGCAGCTCAGTTCTCAGTTCTAGCAGTTCTTTTCCCAGATCTCCCAGTGCAGTTGCCGCCCCCTGCAAGCTCTCTCTCTCGCGCCCCATCTGCGCCCGTCGAGCGAGTTTCAATTTATGGCGCATCCCATGTGGGAATACCATGCGGGTGTGTGTGAGTGTGTGTGTTATATAAATAATTACCAGCAAAGTTTTATGTTACACACACTCACATATTGAGAGAGGGAGAGGGAAAAGTATCTGATAGATACAGATAGAAAGATTCAGCTCGGCACATAACGCAAGCCGGCAAGTGCAATGAAGCGAAAATTAAAGTTTATTGACAGTTTTCTTAAGCGCATTTGTTGTTCAGTGTTCAACTGCAATGCCCTTTGACTTCTCAACTACACATTGTTCTAACTTATCGATAGCGAAAGAGAGAGGGAGTGTGATATCGTGCTCACACTTCGATAGTTGGCTTTGTCTTTGGCGACAACTTGCGACAATTGCAAACCGGGAGGAAAACACACATGGGAAAAATGACTGTAGAAAATCATCAAAGTTTTTCGTGTTGATGTGCACACATTGAGCTCATTCCAACTGGGAGTAGAGAAAGAGAGAGAAAGAGAGAGAGAGGGAGAGCAGGGGGAAAAACGAAAAGAAATTAAATACATACATATATCCATCGATATCTATATCTTCATCTATATTTGTCTTGTGAGTGCTTCGAGTCAGTCAATGTGAAATTTGACACACAACGTTAACGTTAAGTAATTGAATTCAATTGTAGTTCGTGTTCTTACACGAAAGTCAAGATAAACTAGCGAGTAAACAAGCAAATGTGTTCATTCCTGTGGAGAAATGCATCGAAAACTCAACTCTGAAATAGATACATCTGTAGAAACAATAACATAAAGAAGAAGTCTCGCCTGAAAGTTGACCAGAGGTTTATTGAAGCAAGATTTTTGAGATGTTGCATGATGTAATTTGATAAGTTTTTGTAGCCAGAGGTTGATGGGGTTTCTGTTAAGTTATAAATATAAAGTGGCTGCTTAATGGATTCTTTCGATAGTTAAGGTTGAAGAGCTTTGAGATGTTTTGTTATTTGTTTCATTTTAAAGTGAAGTGTTATGAGAGAAATATTAAATTGCTGGAGGAATTGATTGAATATGCGACTATCGGTTTAATAGCCATAAATTGATATATCTTAAAACTACTGCTTCTATCAGGGTTAAGTAAGCAGTTGAATGCGGTTGACATTTGTTTGTTTTCCTTTAAAATGAGGCACAATATCGGTTTACTATCGATTACATTGAAACGCACCATCAAAACTGTTAATTTTGTAGATCTTCATTTCTAACTCAATTTGATACTAAACTATACAATTCAGAATTATCGGAAGTAAAGCAACAACTATCGATCAAACTATAGCAACTACTTTCTTATCGTTCCTTCTATTGATTTGACTATGAAAATCTGTTTCACATTGTACATGTGCAGTGTGAATTTAATTTGAAAGCATCTACCTACTATCGATTAAACTATCAAAACTATTGTTACAAATATCGAATTTACTATGAAACACTTTTTCATATTGAAGATCTTCAGTGTGAACTCAACTCGATACCACAATAATTATTGACTATGCACGAGAAACTATCGAAAACATAGCATCTACTATCGATCAAACTTTCGTAACTGTTTTTCTATCGTTACGACTATCGATTTAACTATGAAAAACTATTATTAATTCCTCTTCTCATCCATATTCTTTGTTACAAATAACTCACCTTCGATTCCCAACCTCAGTTAATAAACTTAATCTAATTAAACTTATGTCTAAAACCGCAAAGCATTTACAAAGTATTCAAACAACAAACAAACAGACCAAATAGCGAGAAAAAACCTTCGATGTGCGGCCCCTCCCCCTCTTCACTCACACACACACACTCACGAAGTATAAAAGACTAATTACACCTTACTAAAAACTTTAACGATGAGTGCCAGCCAGGCAGCAATCTTGTCAGGCATAGAGAGGGGCGGAACAGTGGTGCGGGGCAGGGAAGAGGGAGATGCAACCGCAATGCTATAAAACGAAATTTTTGAGTGTAAACACACTCACACTCGCACACACACGCAGTCTGGTTACGTCTGGCGTGTTGAGCGAGGCGCCACAAAAGTGTTTTAGGGCGTTGCATGCCACACACATTCACACACAGACACCGAGGAAGATGCAGCCCGACAGCAGTTACACAGATACATTTGTATCTTTTGCCCGCAGGGTGGGAGGGGGTCTGGATTGGGACTGCTGTAAATGCCCGTGTTGGCCCTGCCTACCGGTAGATCTTGCCCCAGCTCTGGTACTGGTTCTGTCTTTGGTTCTTCGGGCTCTGCTGCGGCAAATTTAAAAGAGATACAAAGCGAAAGATGCAAAACGCATGCGACGTGCTGCAGCTAGTGACAAAATCTCGCTGAAGCAAGACACAGACTTCTTGTGAGGGTGTGTGTGTGTGTGTGCTGTGGCAATTGCTACACATGTTCGGGAAGTACGTCGCCTGCAACGTGGCAGGAAAACTATTTGTCACGACATTCCTTCAGCGCCGGGATTAAGTTCGCTCACTCAGCGACATCAGCGCGCTCCTGTTCCCATTCCTGCGCTAGTTCCTGTTTTGTGCTTCTGCTGCACTGCATCTCAGATTTACTTTTCAAATGAGATCTGGGAGAAAAAAAAAGAAAGATTTTTGAAGTGCGCAAAAAAAAGTAATTGCGTCAATTGGGAGAGAGCTTTTTCCTCTCTCCGCCCCACCTCCCTTGGGTATTTTTGTTACCTTAGCAGAGTTTCGGGTTTTCCAGCTGCTACTGCAATTACCGCACTCGGTTGCAAATCAGTGAAAGTAAATCAGGCAATCAGGTGTAAAAAGTTTTACAAGTTCATCTCGTTTGCGATTTTCAAATAGAGATTCGCGTGTAACCTGTAATTAATGTAGTTTGTAAACAAATAAGTCAGGGAAGTTTGTGAGTATTTAAGTATTATAATTGATATATGCAATAAGTGTGGGAAACTTTGCATATCAGTTGAGTAAACTAATCATATTTGCATACTTATTGAATTTAACTGTAGAAATGATTGATTAAGATGTTTTTATAGGCAATATATTGTAATATAATAAGTTATGCAGTCATCTTTTGACTTAATGATGATTACAACGTACTAATATCAACAATTATTTTAGATAGACTATTAAATCGACGAATGAGATAATTCGATAGAAAATTCCAATTTTTTACAGAAAAAATTAAAAAACAATTGCAATATTTAGATTTGTATAATATTCATAATCTTCTATAATTAGTTGGGTTAAGGTTAGGTTTGATTAGGTTTATGTTATATTTTGGTTAAGTTTAGATTAGGTTTAGATTAGTTTTTAGTTAAGTTTAGGTTGGGTTTAGGTTAAGTTATGGTTAGGTTATGGTTTGGATATGGTTAGGAAATGGTTAGGATATGGGTAGGTTATGGTTAGGTTATGGTTAGGTTTAAGTAAGGCTTAGGTAAGGTTTATGTTAGGCTTAGGATACGTTTAGGTTAGGATAAGGTTAGCCTTAGGTCAGGTTATGGTTAGGTTCACGTTAGGTCAAGGTTAGGTTTAGGTTGAGTTTAGGCTGGATTTAGATTAAGTTTAGGTTATGTTTAGGTTAGGTTTTTCGAGAAACCAGAAGTCATTTTAATGATATTAAGGTCATGTTATATATAGAAAGATATTCAAGGCAGTGACAGTAACTCCCATTTTTAAAATATGCCTATAATCACACATAATAAAAAACGGATTTAAAAAGTTTTCGGCTTCTGCGCCTTCTCCCAATTGCAGAGCTTCTTTTTTGCCCACCTTTCGTTTGACGTGCTCATTCATAGCAGTTTGTTTTAATTTAAGGACAAGCGTGAATAAAAACAGATGAAAATTGCAATAAAACTCGTTTACATGCACACATAACACGGCAGAAGTTCTGGTTATGTTGGCGTTTGATATATGGCACACACACGCCCGCGCTGCAATTGGGTGTGGCATGCAACAGCGAACGAAACATGTGTCTAAATTCGCATTGGCGATGCCAGCAAACACACCCACACACACTCCATCTCCCCCCATGCTCTCTGCTGCTATTAAAAATCCACGCTTCCGGCTGAGAACTCTACAGTGTGCCACACCTCCCGCCCCCTCCGTTACCTCTTCTCTAGCAGACAAAAGCGGACTCATCCCGTGCTTAGAATCGCAACTCAGATCCAGCTTCAGTTACAGCAGGAATGGCAAATGCATTTGGAGTGTTTTGCGGCAAAGCCAAAATGAAATACATAATACTTAGCAAAGAAGGCAGGAGTAGCAAAAGAAGAAGCAGGAGTAAAAGAGAAATAAGAAAGAAGGAAAAAAAACTTTGTATTTTGTTGCTGAGTTGCATATTTGTTGTTGGGCTATGGGATACTGCATGACAAGCCTCTCTCCCCTCGTAACCATCTCTGCCTTGGACCAGCCCACACATGGTGGTGTTATGTATGCCTGATTTGCTCATGGGGTTGCTCTGGGTTTCCATTCTTTTCCTCTTTTAATTCAATATTCGCCGTGAGGCATTTTCATCTTTTTTTTTTGGAAGCGACAGGCCCCTTGGGAGGATTGGAAGGAGAACTTGTTTAGTAATCCGCTTTTAAAATAATGAAAAAAGAAGTATTTTGATAGGTTTAAAAAAAAAAAGAAAAATATGTCGGTCATATAAGAAACCCCAAAAAAAGTACTAGTGCTTAAAGCAAAGACTATTTCCCCAAAAATGCTCGCATGTTTGTTGAGTAAAGTTTTTCAGCTTTGCCGGGAAAAACTTTGGTGTGCAAAAGTTTTCAACAACTCGTGTATTTTTGCGCCTGAAACAATAAATTTTGTGCAGCAAATCAATAGAAATTGCTAATTTCACGCTCCAATTAACAGATTATACGATGAGGAACCTTGCGAGGTAAAAGAGGAAATAAGAGGAAAATAAGTTTGGTAGAAAAGGGGAAACGGCAAAGGTTAAGCTGACAGTCTAAAAGAAATAAAATGTTTGTGTTTTGGGTTTTCATTATTTATTGTTTCTCATAACGTACATAAATATCTGGCAAACTTATCTGATTTGGTTTCAATTTTGCTGCAAAATAATAATAATAACTTTGCCCAGCTGTGTGCAGCAATTGAAACATTTTGGTATATCTCTGATTTTGTGCTCGCTGCTGTGTTTGCACACATTATTCAAGCATCATATGTGTATATATATAGTACATATAGTATACATTAATATATGGACTGGCATTTGTGCTGCATTGCAACCGATTTTGGCCACCAACGACGACACACGATTGCAATAGCAATCCATGTTTGTAGCTGATTTGTAGCCGTTGCAGTTGGCAATAATTCAATGCGCTATGAAGAGCTGCGGAAGTGTGGCAGAGAGAGAGAGAGAGACAGAGCTTCTATGCAACACACATTACGGAAAATCCAAACACCTTCGATGTGTTGTCGTTGTCAGTTAGGAAGGAGCACGAACAGGCCTGCCTGCCTACCTCCTGGGCGCCTGCTGCCGTCTAACTGCAACTGCAATCTGTCCCTGGCCTGTCTCGCTCGACTGTCTGTCTGTCTGACTGTCTGACTGTGTCTGTCTATCCATCTCTCTGTCCTGCCGTCTGTCCTGCTGTCTGCCATCTATTTGCCATGGGGTTACAGTTGAAGTTGGAGGCAACTCTGGTGCGCCCGGTTTACGCCTCGAGTGCAATCGCTTGCACCTTTTGAAGCGTGTCCGTGTCGCACCACCAACAGCGTCGCTTTTGTTCGTAGAAGGAGGCCCCAGTTGCATATGGATGACGATGACGATGACGACGAATTGTGTTTGGTTCGCAACAGAAAATGGCCCAAATGCCAAACGCATCGAGTGCAATTGCAGGCAGGCACATCCATTGCTTTGGGGTATATCGGTTTATGACTTGCTCTCTTAGGCAAAAGTCAAATGATTGAGGTCTCTTATAAGCACTGTCTTATTGCTGATAATAGAAGAATCCCAGACAAAATTTCAAGATCAAAAAATTTGATTTTGAGGCCAGCAAGTCGCTGGGTCAAAAAGATTAATAGTCTGATGCACGAAAGCTACAGTTCTCGACTAAGGTCTGACTAAAATGATTTTTTCAACACATAATTTATATTTGTTGCATACTTTAAAGAGTGGTTTGGAAATCAGTAACTCATAAAATTATTTCTTAAATAACTTCATTGTTAATTATCCGATCAGAAAATAATTTTCCTCTCTGTGATCTAGGTTGATCTTAGAACAAACGGACAGATAGTTGGCACTAAGTAATTGCACCGAAATACATGAGGGTATAGATAGCGGCAATGGTATTTTGGTGCATATTTGTACGATACTTACTTGGCCACTTGCAAATAAAGTAATTTCCCTGTAGTTTGGCAATATATGCAGATCCGTCAACTGATTTGGAAATACCCATTGAATTAAAAGTAAAGAAGGAATCACTTAAATACAATAGGAACTGTCTGGCAATTTCTTATCAATTGTCCCAGATTCGTAGTCTCAACTGTTAGCAATTACGTGATCATTTTTTTCTCTTGTACACTTGTCTCTTCATATTTTATGCTGGCGAGATCGCGATGGATTCATGGCGACTAATGCCAAGCAAGCAATCAATTTTCGAAATTAAAATGATCACAATTGAGTGAGTTGTCTAGTTCCGCTTAAGCAATTAAAAACAATGTGCAGTCGATTAATTTGGTGTTTTTAAACAGTTTATTGAAATTATTGCAACTGTTTAAGCCTCAGCCTCTGTGCTTCGTCTTTGATATAAATGGGATGGGCGCGAGAAGAAGCGTATTTTCAGTCCTCTTCTATGATGTTAGACCACTAACCAAACCACCAACCCGAATAATTTTTTCTTTTCTTCCAACTTCCTGACGATGTCCTATAAGCATGAGCGCAAAAAGCGCATCTTTTGCGACGCCGGCCATAACCTCCGTAACATTCATATTCACAGGATGATGAGTCCTCCTCCGATTCAGAACTAGACGACATTTCGCTACTGTCCGAATAGTAGTAGTAATACCTTGGCGCTGCTAGGAGAGCCGTTATCAGATAGAGAAGCACGAATAATTGAATAATACGTCGACCCATCGAAATGAGATTCAATTTTAAACTGAGAAACTAGTGATCGAGTGAAAGCATTTATACTTATGTTCTTATCAGTTTACTCAAATTTAAATTCAAAAGTTCGATTGAGATGCATATAGTATATAAATATGACATATATATTTAAGTTTGTCTGTCTTGCGCGAAATATTATCAGTAAAAAGTTTAAAATTCTTGTTCACCTCTTATCATCTCAATAATGATTCCAGTCAAACCAAACGTGGCGTCGATTATTAATCTGAGTAATTTAAAAGCTTTTTCAGTAAAGCACAAATCGTTTTGAATCATTAAAATATTTATTGAAGTTTATAAAATTTTTGAGAACAATCTCTTTCATATGGTTAACCCTCATCATTCAAAATTTCATTCTCAGCCGTGCTCCTGACGGTGTCTTTAAAGCAGTAGAGCAAAAAGTGCATCTCCTGCGCCGCCGGCCCCAACCTTCGTAACATTCACTATTGCAGTCTGATGTGTCCTCTAGTTGATTAATAATTGCAAATACAATGTCGCCATCATCGGTATAAATTGTATGGTAGGCTGGCGCTGCTAGTAGAGTCGTTATCAGATAGAAAAGCACGAAAAATTGAATAATGCCTCGACTCATCGTAATGAAATGTAAATCAAGACTGAGTTACAAGCGATGAGAATGCTTTCGCATAGTTCGACTAATCATTCTATTGATCTACAAATTAAAAACATTGAAAAGTTCTTATCAGTTTACATACATTAAAATTGCAATGTTAAACTATATAAATAAATTTGTAATCAGCTCGTCTGTCTTTGCAAGATTATAAAACATCTGGAAAATGAACCAAAGGTCTCTAATCAGGTTTCATTTAAATCAAAATTAATTCAATGCTGCAGGGTATTTGTTTGTCAGTCATACCTAGCATTCATTTCAGGTTCCCCTGTGCACTTGGCTCTGCAAACACATGCGCGCATTTTCAATGCAACATGCAATTTGTCAGGCTTGCAGCCGTCCCCAGAGTGTTCCACACTTTGCCCCCTTTGGTCTTCATTTGCAACTCTCTTCTACTTCATCTTCACCTTGCAACTGTGTTGCCTGCTCTGCTGTTTGTCATTGCCATTATAATTGATAGCGTATAATTTCGTTGCTGCTTTCCTCCGAATTCACTCGTTCTCTTTTGCCCACTGTCTCTCTCTCCCTTTCTATCTATCCCTTTCGTCGTCGTTTACTTTTATGCAAATTTTCGTGCAAATTGCTTTTAATGCATTTTGAATGCAATTTGTGTTTTGTACGTTGGAATTGAAGTGGCACAAAAACTCGTAATTGAAACTGAAAGATTTTAATTTAATTTGAGTTTCTCTGTTTCTCCCTTATCTCCCGTATCTCTCGAGCATCTCTCTCTATCTTTATCTCTTTCTCTCCTACTGTCTGTCTGTCTGTCATGTACGACTCTCCCTCGTATTGTATACAACTCTGTCTGTCTGTCTGTTTGTTTTTAGGGGAGTTCTGTGTATGCGATTGGACTGAGTTGGGTGATATTTTTAGCTGCAACATGCGGGATGTATTTTCCGTATTCCGTATTTGTATTCTCTATTCTGTGTAACGCCTGCATTTAGGGCCTCAACTTTTGGGTATTCATTAAATTGATTCAGATAGAATCGTGTTTTTGTTGACAATAATTACGCTACAAATGTCTGGGTCTCCTCTCCCCGAATGCCACATAATTATGACAAAACGTGAAACGTAAATGCCAAATAAATTTAAAGCTGACCCCCTTTCCCTGCAGAAAAGAAAAATTAGCACTTGTTCTCTGATTTATTGTGTAATAAATTCAAGTTGTTAAGGTGTAAAAAGATAAATTGCTGCAGAATATGTGAAATTTGATTTAAGGTTTTTTAAGTGAAGCTATTTGAATGTGTGCATACAATTTTGTTGATTTCTTAAATGTATTTTCGAAAAAAAACTTTAAAAACTTAATCACAAAAAAACTATAGATCCTCATTAGGTTATAGAAAATTTGTAATCTGTTCCCTAATGAAATGTAATGATGTTGATAAAGAGCATCGTAAATGATTTAAATTTCTTTATTGTTAATCATAAACACATTCTTCGAAACATCTTCCAAAGTATTTTAGGTATTCATTTCAAGTATAACAATTATTATTTTTTTTTTTTTTCTCTTTATTGTGACTTACTCAAATTTCCCATGGTATTTCAAAAATTAACTAGAAAATCTTTTTCAAAACTTTAAAGACTTTCCAACCACATCTATTATAAAACAAACTTGCAAATAAATTTAATGTAATTTTCATTCATCCATAACATGGCAGCAAAGCCTGTGGGAAATCTTTGTAACAACACATGCACATCCACCCCCCCCGCCCCACTTATCTATCCATATGCCACATATATGTCTGTATAATCCCCATTAAATACGGTTTAAATGCAGCACTAAAATAAATTGTTGCATAAATTCTGTTTTAGCCTTGGTTCGAGGAAGGCCAACGAACAAAAAAAAAAAAAAATAAAAACGAGAAAAAAAACAGAGCAACCATGTTGGGACCCTCTCGAAACATGATCCCAACGGCAATGGCCAAAATTTGGCTAATTTTGATTATTTTACTGCCGCTTTTGGGGATTTTTGTTAATTACCTTCTGCGTGTGGGCGGCACACACACACACACAGCGCATAAAATTTGTTTTATGCACTCTATTAAAATGGTATGTGGAAGCGCCCTGTGTGGGCGGCTGCTGTGCTGATAGAATTTTCGGGCACACTCTATGCTTTTTACGGACTTGCCATGAATGTGACATTAATGAGCTCTTAGCTTATCCCACAGGCGCAGTCACAGTGCACGGAGAACAAAGAGTGAAAGAGAGTGAGAGAGAGGGAAAGTGATAGAGTGGGTTGCCCAGCTGAAGCATAAAGTTGTTGCCATAATTTGTCCTTGAACACACACAGACACACACACACTGAGCATGTTCATAATTAAATTGTTATTTAGACAGCAAGCTAAACTGCGTGCTCATTTGGAGGTTATGAAAGGTCGTGCCCACCCAGAACCCTCGTCATAAATGAAAACTGACGCACAGGATTAAAAAATTATTATATGCACAAAATGAATTGACCATTTTGCAACTTGGACAAGTTTGATTTGGTTGCCTTTTTTTTCTGCTTCTCCATAAAATAGCAACACACTTGGCGACTTGGGGCAGCTGTTAAAAGTTTCGATTCGCCAACAAAAGTTAAACATAATCCCAGGCAAGGTAAGGCGCCGCCAAAGTTGACTATAACTTGGGCATTAATTTCATTAACATCATTGTGTCCTCGTCTGGGCGGGTCGGCGAGAGTTGGGGTTGGGTCGGGTTAGGGCTTGGAGGTTTGGGTCTGCTTGTGGGTCTCTGTTTGGGGTTGAAAAAGGTAGCCCTCTCTGCATGATCTAGCAACAAAGTGCGCATTTAATTTGATTGTTTATTGTTGCTGCCGTTTATTTGTTCTTATTTTATTTTTGTGATAGGGTAGAGCTTTCTGAGGTGTCATAACAATCAGCAGCTGAAGATGACTCTCATTATAGCGCAGCGAGGGGAAAAACTTCTCAAGGAACTTTAAATAAATTAAAAAGTTGTGCAAATTACTTGAATCAAATTATAGCAAATTTTTTGTAACTTGTTGGGGTTTTAATAAAAGGGAAGTGTGAATTTTAGTTGGGGGATTTAAAGGGTAATTGAACTACGGGTTGCGAGCAAAATAGCTTACATTACTTCTTCTGCTGATAATTTGATAAACATATTTATGATACACTTCCACCTTAGGAAACATCTTTCGTTATTTTCGTTCTCATAAAGTTCTAGATATACTTTTATCTATATATGTTTGTATATGCTATTGCTCTCTGAGTGTACTCATTATCAGTAGCTGTCTTCATGATTTCAAACTTAACAGAGATCATATAACGACCTATTCTTCCTATACAACCTACATAAACTGCTGCATTATGCTCTACTCTGCCGAATTTTAATTTATATAGTTAATTTTGATAAGACTCAAAGACAACTCACTTTGATGATGATTCATAAATTTTAACCTTATAGAAGAAGTCAATTTCAAGCTTAGGCAAAGTGATTCAAGTCTGGTTGAATATTTCGTCGAGGCAAAGTGCGGAAGACGGACACAAGCTGCCTGTTATAACACTAGCAGGTGCCTCACGCGCGCTCTGTCTTTTATGCTACGACTTTTACTATAGTTGTTGTATTGTAGTTGTTGCTCTGCTTGATTGTTGTTGCCTTTGCCCGGTTTGCTGTACTCCTCCAGTGGCTGAATTTATGTTTACCGTCGCTCTAATTAAATTTAATATGCATATTGCCAGGCAGTTTGAAGTGGGCAGCTGTCCAAGTTGCCCGCTGGCAGCTGTTGGCCAGCCTGAGCCAGGAGTCAGCTCGAGCCGGAGCAGGAGCTGGAAACAGACAGAGACAGAGACGTAGTGCGAGTGGGAAAGGGAAGCTTCAGGCTGTGACTCTGACTCCACCTGTCAGTCGGAGCAGTACGTTTTGGTTTGGTTTGCTTGGAGAAATGAGCTTGCGGTCGCCAGGCTAAGCATGTGTGTGTGCCTGAGTGTGTGTGCCAGTGTATGTGTGTGTGGTGGAGAGAGGTAATAAATTTGATTAGTAGGATTTACGGGCAGACGGCAACGTGAACGTCAAATGTTCGTGGTGCAGTAAATTTTATGCTAAACAGGAACGTAGGAAAGAGAGGGGAGTAGGGGAAGAGGTAGGGGTAGCTCTCTTAGCTTGGCTACTGGCATGTTCTGCTGCTGTTGGCCTTTTATTTTCATTTTCTTTGCTTGGTTTTTTTGTTACGTTTAACGAGTTGTTACAATAAAATGTTATTGCATACTTTATGGCGCGCGCTGTATGTGCGAGTGTGCGACAGACTAAAGCGGAAGTGCACGAAACACAGAGAGACAAATAGACAGAGACAGAGAGAGAGAGAAGGAGACGCAGATAACGAGGCAATGGGGAATAGGGGAAACGGAAGGCTTAAGCCAGCGACAGAGACAGTGCAGACAGATAGACAGACAAAAGACAAGCTGAGAGTGAGAGGGAGAAAGAGAGAGAGCGAGACACACGGCATATGCAGCGACTAAGCGTTTTCTCGAGCGTCAACGTCAGTTCTTGCCGCAGCACGCAGTAAACTTTCGCGTGCCGTGCCCCATTGTAATTCTAAACACAAAATGGCGACGCCAAGGCACAGCAATGGCGAAAAAGAGAAAGAGTGAGAGAGAGAGAGGGAAGTAGCGAGAGAGAGAGAGAGACAAAGAGCGGACAGTGCAAAGTGCTGACTGCCTTTGACAGCATTTCCGCTGAGCAGGCGCCGCCGCCTCTTTTGACTGCGGTCGCATTTAAAGCATTTTCGCATGGTCGTAATTAGTGCACCAAAAGTTGCTTCGTTTCGCCGCCTGCCTTTGCTCTTCTTTCTGCTTTTGGCATAAACAATTGAAAAGTAAATTGCTTGCACCAACAAAGCCGCCGTCGCCGTTGCCACCATTGCTGTAGTTGCTGCTGCTTCTGCTGCCTTGGCTTACGTGCCGTCGTGTCCATCATTAACATCATCGTCAGGCCATAAAAAAGTGGGCAGCGTTGTCGAGATTACGCGATAAAGCACAACGTGAAATGGACAAGCGACGCGAGACGTGGCTAAAATGAAATTTATGCTGCATCCACCTCCTGCCCCCTTTCTGCTCCTCTTTCACTTTATCTTCATCCTTTGCCGCTTGCTTTTTGGCACATGGCAGCGCACTGTGCCTGCTGTGCCGCCATTTTGTTTGCTGCCATTTCACATTTTCCTATTTTACTCTCTTTTTTTGGGGCCACAAAACTGAAAAATGAAATGCAGCGTGGAGCAGCAGCAGCAGCTCGAGAAATTATGCGCATTGGGCTTTTCTTTTGGTATTGAAATTTTCAGCATTTTCCACTTGGCATTTGGCAATGGATTTTCCCTGGGCTTGATGGATAGCTCTGCATGCATCGAGCCTGGCTAAGGTATGATGGCTTCCTTTGAGCCAACAGAAATCCCTTTTGCTTCTAAAGAAAATGTTTGTTTGCGGTTTTTTGATCGCTGTGTGACATAAATCGACATTTTTAGTTGGGTATTGCAGGGAACTGGAGGGGGAAATAAAATACGTACTTTGTGCTGCAATTTCTTCATCAGTTTCCAGAACAAACCACAAATCTCATGTCTAATTTAATACAAATGAAACCGCAACAAATTTTAATTGAAAATTGATTTAATTTGATAGAAAGAAAAAATTTACTTTAAACAATAAACTAATTAAAATAATTTCTTTTATCTTTCAGGTAAATATCTTGAATCTTGTCTCGAGAAATCGGTTCGTATGAAACTCAAGAAGAGGAAGAATGAATGAAGAATTTTTGATGAGTAGGCTGGACATTAAAATAGGCTTACATGGTATAACCTGAAGATAAGGTAGACTAAGAGGAAGAACTTCAAAAACTTCTGCAAGGCAGACACCATTTACTTCCTTCCCTTCTCTCGTTAAGCTTATTCCACTGCATTGAATTGGAACACTTCCACTTACCTTCCTCCACCTGCATTTCCTTCTTATTGTCGCCCTGTTGTCGCACTCTTTGTGATTGCATTACGCATGCATTATTATCAATGCTGGAAACTGCAATGATTGCTGTTGTTGTTGTTGCTGTTGTTGCTGGCATTGTCACCACAAAAAAACAAATTAAGATTTATATGCACTTAAATAAGTTGAATTTCAGCGTACAACGTATAATGAAATTACGATTTCATTCAAAATAATTAATGATATTATTGAAAATGGAATATTTAAACCACACAAGCGAACAATCTTTGCCAGAGAGGAGGTGCCAGCAGGCACTTGAAAATTATGTGACACATTTTCCGTATTCATTAAGTGAAAAAGGCTAATAAATCAACGCAAATGAAATAATACTATATATATACATATATAGAGTATGTATGGTATATATGTATATTGTCATAAACGACAGCGACACTTGTGAAAACGGCGGAGTTACAGTACTGCGTATGGTATTATAATAACTGCGCATTATGTACTATAAGCCAGAATGTCGATGGAGAAGACAGGAGTATGTTCACTTACGGACTTGTGAATACTCTAACTAAAACTTAAAAAGTTATGCAAAGTGAAATATTCTTTTCAATATTTCCAAGCAGGTTATAAAAGTCTTCATAGCTGTATTTATCTATAAACTATACTGACTTTACCTTCTTCATTATTTCCAATTATTTTTCACAATTTATCCACTATTCAAAGTACTCTCAGCTAGTGTATAACGACAACCTCGTGGAACCGCAGCAAAATTGCGGAGAAATTTGCGGAATTTTCTCGTTCTGGTTGTGGTTGATGTTCCTGTTGTTCTTGTTGTCATGCGAAGCGGCGAATATCGAAAATATTGTCTTGTCACTGAAAATTCCAATTAAACTTGTTATTAACAATTTGCGTTGCGAAGAGAGCTTAATGTATTTACACTCCGAGGTAGACAAAGAGATGAGAGAGAGAGAGAGAGAGAGAGCAATGCGAATTTGCATTTTGCATGGCGAGTCAATCAGTTTGCACTTAGTGCCAATTGAGGTCGCCAGATTAGCGAGGCACACAGAGAAATAAATAGATTATAGACGAGTTGCTGTGTGTGTGAGTATGGTATCAGTTACATTATGTGTTTATTATATAGTTCGAAGAACTTTTTTCGCAATCAATTTATAATGAACATTTCGGGGTAGTGTAGAAAGCTGCTTGAATATTCCGGGGTTCCTCAGATTGTGCCTTACTTGCCGCCATGTACGTTGCAGACCTTGCAGTCTCCATTGATGATCACATTGCCAGGCTTCAGTGGCGAAGCTGCAAAAATTGAAGAAGAAAAATTTGGTATTAGTTGAAGAAATTCCAGGTACTTCCCTTTTTTCTTTTTGGAGGTATTTTATTGAAGATGAACTCACCGCTAGCCAGAGCCAAAAGACCGAGCACAAAAGCGAGCGAAAGGAATTTCATTGTTGCTTTTTTGTTAGGGTTTTTGCAAACTCAAGAGTGAGAGGAATAACTTAGATTGTACTAGAGCTGTACTGAAAGCTGAACTGATGCTATTCAATCAATTGCAGTGCGCTTTTATACCCAAGAAATACTACTATATAGTACTATGTACTAGGTACTATCATTCTGGGAATTACCCCCTTCTGTTTGATTGCAACGAGAATTTCCCATGCATGGGAAAACACGAGACGCGCGATAAGCTCCAACGGCATCTAATGTCATCGGCGTCGTTGCATTTAAACGGCGCTTAGTTTTAGCTTGAATCAAAACTGGATTTTTGCTATTCAAGCTAGTCTAGCTATTATTATTATTGCACCAGGGCAATCAACCTGGCTGGGGGAGCGCTCACAATGAATTTTTCTTTGGAACTGAACGTATAAAACTAGTAACTGGTTTCACTCTCTTCACACTCTCCTCTCATCTCTCAACTGGAGCTGCTCAATTAGCAACGCAACACACGTAGTAGCACTGCGTAAAAGATTGATTAGCATACATAAGTTCTTGGCTAGAAATTTGCATTCTCGGTTTATTAATGTCAACAATTCATAAAATCCAATTTCACCTTAACTTCAGCTTAACTGTCTGTTGTCACATTGTAGTAAAACAAGAAATCAATTTCAACATAATAATGCGTTGCAAATAATATTCAAATTGACGGGCAAAGATTGTTCACGTAATTCTTATCGATTGAGTGAATATTGTATGCACTGATTTCGTTCAATGTTTCTTATATATGTACGTGTTTTAATCTATTATTACCTAGTCAGTGCATGGTTTTCAGTCATTCAAGCTGTTTAAAATAAAACAGTTTTTCGCCTCCTATTTATTTTAATAAAAATATAAATAATTTTTCAACTGGCGTGAGATTTTACATTCTTCGAAAGAACTTCATCTTTGGCTTGAAAAAGTTTGCTTTTTAACCTTGGTAGATTATTTAATTACAGTAAAATTTTGAATGTCAAGAACAAGATAATCTAAGCTGTCAAAAGAAGCTATTAAAAATAGAACAACAAAAATTAAATGGAATTGCCTCATACACATGCACAAAGTCGAGTTTTTAAATCCCATTTACAAACATATTCTAATCTAATCTAATCTGATTGAATTTTTATTTTGTTTATTAGGTCAGTCAACTTGAGCTCATTCTCATGAAATTGAATATAACATATATATATGCGCATAAATGTACTTAAATTTATACTATTTTCCTTCCTTCTTTTGCAATTAATATGAATTTGATTTCTTTATTACTTTTCCAAAGAAAAGCAATTTTAGTTTTATAACGAAAATTCAATGAAATTTAAAACTGCAATCAATGCAACGATGGTGGCAGGCTACCAGGTAAATTGCGAAACGAAATAGAAATAGAAAATTGTAATGGAAATGGAAGTGGCGAAAGAATAACGTTGCTGTAAAGTAGGTAGAGAATACGCAAACATAAATCAATTCATCATCAATTGGATGTTCTGTTCTCTGCTGCTCTGTATTCTTGTTCTTCTTCTGTTGTTTGCAAAGCGAATGGCAAGTGAACTTGGAGCATTTTTCAATTTTCCGGACTTCGTGAAAATCAAGCGGAAAGTGTACAGCAAGGTGGAAAGGAAAAATATATAAAAGAAACTCGTGGCGGATAGAGTAAATCAAAGGGGAGCCGGAGCTGTTGGTGACCGAATGATAAATGCACAAACGTTTTTACCAACAAAATCAGCACAGCGCAGCGAATTTTTATTAGATTAGCAAGTAAGGCAGGGAAGGATTTTTTTTTTTTTTTTTTTTTTTGTTTTTTTTGTTGATTGGTAGGCTGAAATGAAAGACAGCGAAACATTTCTTATCTTCTGTAGAAAATAAAATATATTCTTTATACTATAAGTAGAGTATCTTCAGTTCCTTTATGCCCTGCCCTACGATTTCTCTTTACCTACCTTTTGTTATTATTTGGTGCGACAGGACCGCGCTGCTGCACCGTGGCAAGGACACGCATAGCTCAGCGATTTTTTATTCGCAGCGCTGATGCAATTCGCTTTTACATTTTCTGCTGCGTCTTCTTCGTCTTCTGCTTTTCTGCATTCTTCAAGAGTTTTTAATTTATTTTATTTTCCGCTGTGTCTTGTCCTCATGCTGTCTCTGTGCTCTTCTCATCTTTCTTCGTTTTTCACATTTTCCCTGGAACTTTCTTCAGTTTTTTTTTCGGTGAGGGTTTTGTAAAGCGTCAATTCGTAATGCAATTTATGTGCATACAAATGAGATATATCTGGGCGAAACTTTTTATTTCAAATTCATTTCGTTGGGGTTATTCAAATAGTGCCAGAGCTCCAGTTGCATTCAACCACGCCCCACAGAGCTTTTCATTAGTGCAATTGTCCTACGTAGTCGTAAATTTATATATACATATTACATATATATATATATATATATGTATATTGTGTGTGCATTCAGATCCAATTAAGTGGGTGCGAAATCAGCATTAACTGCTGGCCAGATAAACATTATGGTGCGTTCATTAATTTGCAGAGACTTTGCATTAAATGTGCATTAAAAAGCTTTAACATATGTAAAGTGCGGTTGTGCATGGACAAGGCGTGAGCAGACAAAAGACAAATTTCCAAAGGGTGGTTCATTATATAAAATGCACTAAAAACTTGCATAATTATTTTATTCTATGATAAATGTAGCTTAGGGATTTTGCATGGCATAGCATAGCTTGGTATTAACAATTTAAGTATATTAAATGCATTGCAAGCGCATATCTCATAAGGAATTTACTAGCTATTCCCGCTGGCGAATCCACTTAGTACGACTGTTTTCCCTTTTGCATTCTCTCTTCTCGTATTTGAATTGCACATTTACTAAGCTTTTCAATTTCCGCTGCTGCCTTCTCCATTGACAGTCCTTATTATTATGTATGTCATTGTCTAACTTAACAGAGAACGAGAGAGAGAGGAGAAGGAGACATTGCAGTCCATTATCCTGCAGACTATTCAATTATAGATGGAATATCTAATATAACAAAATTCGTATGTGTGTGTGCTTGTGTACGTGCATGTAAAATATGAAAAGCGAAAAATGATAAATGCTCTTATCGAATTGATAATGAAATGTATAAAATGTTGTTAGCTCTTTAATCAAATTAAGCTCTCGACCATGCAATTTCCTTGCAACGTACAATAAAGTTAATTAATTTACTTGCCAGCAGTGAGCTTAACATGCCCTGGCCTCTTTGGTCTGTGTGTCAGGTTCTCAGTTTTCTCATGCCCCTGCTCGTCCTCATTCTGTCAGACTGTCGACTTGAATTCTCAAATTCCAGCAACGTCTTGTCGACTCTGACAATATGCAGTTAATAACGGCGTAGATACTGTTGAGATGTCTGTTCATCAAATTTGAATGTTCGCCTGCTAAAGTCATAAATATGCAAATGGCATTGTAACATAATTCGATTATAAAATATTAATAAATTAGTTGAAATTCAAATACCAAACTGGAAATCAAATTGTTATCACAAAGTCTTGAGCGCATAAATCAAAGCAAGTGGGCGTAATGGCTGAAGATGGTTTGAAGGATGTGGAGAAATTCTTTAATACCCTTTAGAGTTCAATTTCAATGCTCTGTTGCCAATTTTCACATACACAATTCAATGCGCTGTTGCCACAAATAAGAGATAACCTATTGTCTCTTTTTATTTTTTGCTTCCTTTCTTCATCTGCACATGATTTTTAAGTAGAAGTTAAAAGCTAAGTAACTCTCATGTACCCATTTCATTCAACTTTACATCTTAACGCGCTGTTGCCAATTTTCATTCACACAATTTAATGCGCTGTTGCCAATTATCATTTTTTAATTGGAAACCACAATAACGAGCTTAGTAATTAATCCGCACTCCTTTTATTCAATTAGACAGCCTTTATTTCTTTTTAAGTAAATAGCTAAGCAACTCTCCTTTACCCCTTTAATTCAAATTGACAACTCAATGCGCTGTTGTCAATTTTCACGCTTGAATTTATGTTAATTTGGCGGCAACCTTTGATGCTGTAACCGCATAAGCTTGAGCTTCGTCGGGGGCAGATGCCAGTTCATTTCAGTGATCCCAGTAGCAGCCATTAAGTATACGCACACACAAATACAGATACACACCCATAGAGGATGACTGGCAACAATCCATTAGTGGGTTACTAACGGTGCCTTTGCATGGCGCCATTTTGTGTAACAACTGCAAATCAATGCGCTGACATGTGAAAAATGGCAATGGCGCTTTTGTATGCCATGTCTATTATTATAATATCCCTATATTATTTTATGCATGCAACGCGACTGTGTGCGTGTGTGTGTGTATGTGTGCGTGTGTGTGTATTTCAGCCATTTTGTGATTGTGTCTGCAGTTTCGTAATCAACCTCATGATAAATCATTTGCGCAAAATTTATTGAGTTTTTGCATGACATTGCCAAGCAGCCGTTGCCACATGCGGGATGCGGCAGCTGCAACAACCAATCATTGAATTGAGGCAACAAATTTGCGAAACTGCTTTTCAAGTACGTTACGTGTCACAATTGAAGTGCTCTTCAATCTAAACTCCTCTCCTATGGGGCCCGATACGATTTATGCCAAAGTTCAATGCGAAATTCAAATTGCAACTTAACTAAGTCATTCAGCCAAAGTTGACCCTAAGCAAACTATGCTATTTACGCCTGTGCGTGAAGCACATTGAATTAAAGATCATATTTAACTTTTCGACAACAGCCAAGGGATATGGAGAGAGGCGAAAAAAGAGAGAGAGTTCGAGGGAGGGAAGAATTTTCTCTGCAGTTTGTAATCAATTGCAAATAAGATTGCAATCACAGAATTTGTAATCAAATCTTATGTAAGGAAATATGTTTAAGATTTTGTTTGCTCTGCTCTGCTCTGCCTAGTTTCCAATTCGAAATGCAAGCAATAAATGTTTGAGCAGAAGAAGAAGCCCCAATCTCGAATGACAGCAGATACTAAGGACAAAGGGGCTGCAAAGTGTAACAGTAACTTTTAATTGCACTGACAATTTTAGTAGAATTTATTTTTATTGCGGCAGATATTCGTAACAAATGACAGCTTTTAATGCACGTATACCCTGTACAATTGGGGGAATGGGTATGTAAGATAAATTGTTATGAAATAAAATGGAGAAAACCTTAAACTTCTAAAGGGAAATTCATTTTATAGTAGGGTAACACCTGGACAGTCTGTTAAACTAACCTCTACAGTTGCTGAACTTGCAGTGAAAGAATTTCCGAAAATAATATTTGCAAGCTGTGCTTTAAATTCCAACTTACCTTACAGACAAACGCTCAAGTGTGCGTGTATCTGTATCAGCATCTGTATCTATCTGTGTGTGTGTGTGCATCTCTAGTTGTGTGTGTATAATTGATGACCGACTGCATGTGCTAGTCGTATAGCCCTTTTGTCTGCACGGCAAACCTCAAAAATGCTGCAGCATAAGCAAATTTTATTTGCTTGAATTTTTGGTATTTGTTTCCATTAGGGGTATTCACTCGTCCTGCCCTGTCCGCATAGTTCCCAGTGCTGTCCTCAAACTGTCGTGATGATTGATGAACTATTGAGTTCTTAACATTTTCCTCTTCTTATTTTTTACACATAATTGAGAGTGAGAAAAATTCTTTAAATAGTTGCAAAGGAAACTCGCATTGAAATTTAATATAAATTGAGGAATTTTCATCAATTTGTTTGTAATGTGCACTTTGCCATAAAAATGCATTTAAATGCTCGAACACTTCAAATCGCCACATCGTCAGGCGTTGATGGTAAAGTTAAATATTTACAAGCTATCTATCTCTCTGTCTCGCTCACTCTGTCTGTAGTAGTATGTAAATTGTTTTTCTAAGTGACACGTTTTCAATGCTTGACAATCGGAGATATCAAATAATCGTTTCTGGTCAATGAAGTTAACTGAATTTGCTAAATGGTATGTTAAATTTGTTTTCAAAGTTATTTTGTAGGACCTTCGTAAGCAACAAAACATTTACGAGATTATAAGCTTGTATGCGTTAAAAGCTAAAGGTAGCTTGGGATACCCTTGTTTGGCAAGGAGATTGCGATGCACCTTAGAAAACATCTCCCACATGTCCGTATGTCCGTACATTCGTGTGTCCGTCTTTTAAAACGCAAACTTGTCTCTCAGTTTTAAACGTTTACCGATAAAACTAGGTACCAATGCTTCTTGTTACTACACGCTGTATATAAGTTGGCAAGAGCCACATCTGAGCAATAAATCGTATAGCTGCCATAGAAACTATCGGCTAATTTCTGTTATTTGTCGAGATATTGCATCCAACTTTACTACAGCGGACTTATTCAATGTATATAATATGCATATAAAATTGCATCAAAATCGGACCACTATATTACATAGCTACCATATAAATAATAATATTAAGACAAGTTCTGGTTTAGAAATAACTTATCAGAGCTTTTAAATATGAGACACATAATAGGAAATAAACACAATTCTGCATCATTACATATAACTAGTATTAGAACAATCGCAGAATACAAGCGTATAGAAACTTCAACATGCCTTCGTTTCTGTTTATTCTGCTAATTCAATTAATCATATCTGGCTACAACTAAGGCAAACCATATTAACCAAAACTCTTATGTTGTAAATATCTCTCACTATCTCAATTTCCCACTTACTCTCAGCAGCTGTAAATATCACATACTATGTGCAGCTCCCTTCCTCCCTCTAGCCACTTTACCACTCTACACACAGAAAACACGCCAAAACCGCTTTCAAAACATTGTTCCACATGCAGATTAACCGATTGTACAGCATGCTAAAAGTACTGCAATTACAACGACATGTAGAAGGAGAGAACGAGGGAGGGGAGGGGATTGAAATGGGAAGAACACTTGCAAAATATAAACACATATTGTAACACTGCTCTCAGAAGATAGCTCTACTTGTTGGCCACAAGTCAGCCTCTGATGGTCGTCAATAAAGTTTGAAATTACGAGCCAGAGAAGAGAGAGAGAGAGAGGGGAGAAAGGGTGCTAGAGGGTCCTCTTGCCAGCTCTCTCTCTGGAGATAGGGGTTATTATGGTTGATGTCCCAACTATGCGTTATGTCCACTCGACAGGCTACTCGACTTTTGTTCAGCTTCAGCATTTCCGTTTTATGCAATTTATGGCTGAGTACAAAGAGGCACACGGACTAAGAGTAAGAGAGAGAGGGAGAGTGAGAGCTTATGAGTGTTAGAGTGAGAGGGAATTTTTGGTAGAAATTATTTTGAAATATTGCAGACAAAAGCTGCCTGTGCAGCAGACAAACGACTCTCTCTTTGTGTGTGTGTATAAATATGAATCAAAAACTATTAGGTGTGTGTGTGTGTGAGAAAAAGAGAGAGACAGAAAGAGACGGAGAGTAGTAGCGGAAGTAGGCGCTTAGTCTGTGAGCCTCTGCTCTTCCTTTCCTTTCCTTGCCATTCTCATTTTTTGCTTTTTGGACAAACATCTCTGCTGACATGCAAAGTGCTTAGAGGAACCACAGAATGGGGCACAGAGAATGGATGTGGACGTTGCCGCTTTGTAGCGGTCACTTCTCGGCAAGGTGATTCACACAGTTCACGCAGACAATCGACCGTAGTTGTTGTCGCTGTTGTTGTTGCTACTGCGGATACTGTTGCTGCTGTTACTTTTAGTGTTGTTTTTGTGCAGTTGAACGACCCCGTGCCGGAAATGTAACAAGGCTCCAGTCTTTTGTAGCGGCTAAATACACACAGAGAAATAACTATAGATATATCATGTGCCCTTTCTGCGACTCTGCCTTGCGCTCTGCTACAGCATCATTGTGTTGTACGAGTATTTTGTGCTACTGTCGCGTTGCGTTGCATGTTTTTTGCGAATTGCAAAATAGCAGGCCAGTAAACATGTGAAGAAATCTATGTATAGGCTAAAAGATATGCTGTAGATCAAGATATACTTTGTTTACTGTGTTGTTTATGTAGATATTGATGAAATTTTGAGAATAGTTAGCTAGCACCAAAGTATACATATAGATCAAGTATAGGAATAATATTCCTTTTAATAAAAATTTTAGGCGTTTCCAAAACTTAAGATTTTATAGAAAAATAAACATAAAAGTCATTAAAATTTGTGTAAACTTAGTTCATTTCACTTTGTAATAACTTAAACAACCTCTCAGCCTTTTCAAGCCCCCTCAGCCAATTCCACATGATGGGGCATCAATATATATACCAAAATTAAACTAATATACCCACTTGTCATGCAGTATTCCCCCGAACAGGGTAAAACAAAAAAAAAAAAAACATTTGACAGCCGTGACGTTGTTACCAAAAATATTTGCCAGCTCAAAAACCATTGGCCATTGTTGTCAACGAGATTTTTTGTTTTGCTCCTACTGTCGCTCATTTTTCTCCATTCTGCCGGCATTTTGTTATGCTCCAACCTCCAGTTGGTAAATACAATACAATGGCTCGTGGTATTTGTTCACTGGATGCTACTTTTGTTGCCAGTTTTGTTGTTGTCTTATTTGTTTGTTTTTATTTCGTAATCAGTTGAGTTTTTTCGCTGATGCGAAATATGAAAAAAAGTGGAAAAAAATGTTTAAAGTTTTTGCTTTTTATTATTGACTTGAGTGTGACAAGTAGATATGTGTGTGTGTGTGTTTGTGAGTGCGTGTGCCTGCGATAAATGTGCAATAAATTAGCATCAAGTGTTATGGTGCGTGCGGCTTGCTACGCTTTAAATGTTGCTGATTTACGGGTTCACTGTAGACGGCAGTCTGGTAATCTCCCAGTCTGTACTCAGCTCCTTGCCTCATCGCGTTTTTTATGGCCTTTATCGAGTTAGTTGCGGGCTTATACTCTATTTAAGTTTCATTTTGTTAGTGCGCGGCATTAAGTTTTAGTTTTATTGGCTTGCCAACGCGCACTTAAACTTAATTTATTGCTTAATAATGACATTGTCAGCGCGCTGCAAAGTTTCGCCGATTCCCAAAGCCGCATTTCAACCATGACCCCAAAAATCAGTGAGTTTGGTAATCAAAACTGTTTTTTTATGGCTCTTAAAAAGTAACTTGAGTTATTTAAGGGTTTTCTGTAAAGTTTCAAGGGGTGCAGGAATCTCCAAAATTGACTTAGATCATTTTGTAGTTAAGGAATGATAATGAGAGATTGGAGAAAGTGATGTAGTTTGATATATCACTGAGAGCTAAAGTTTTGGCATAAATTTATTAAAATTTATGGTTGAGAAAAGTTTTTTTTATGTTTTTTCTATGCAAAAATTTCATTTACTTGAGTCTTAACTCACTTTTCTACTTGCTAACTTTATCTACTGTTTCCTATTAGAATAAAAAAAAAAAAAAAAAAAAAAAAATCGTTGCAAATCTTTTTAAATGATGCCCATCGTTAGGAATCGTCCTCCCCCCCTCAGTTGAATCACTGTGGACCAATTGTTGGGTACTTATCTTCGAGCATGAATGGCTACATTTCTTTGATTGTCTGTCATCAGTATTCATCTTTCTCTCTCTGAGCTATTCCCAGTCACATCATATGCAGGGGGAAACGACGCGTCGTTCTGCAATAAAATAAATAAATATGGCGTCGAAAAAATATCAGAAAAATAGCAAGAAAAAGAAAATGAAAATAAAAAAAAAAGAAGAAGAAATTTGTTGTGTTTGTGCCTTATTAAAATTCCATGCAAATGCGCTTATGTGGCCCTGAGGCCCAGCACAGGAGGGTCGTCATGTCTGGCCACGCCTACTGGCCAGGGCCACTTGCCGGTCGGTGCTGTTGGGCCGGGACGACACGCGCACGCCCTGCAAATCCTCAACATGCTCATCAGCCTGGCCATACAATTTTCGGAATCACTTTGGGACATGTGTGTGCGGCAGGGCGTGGGTGAAGGAAGGGGGGAGAGAGGAGGAAGTGTGTACTGGTGTGTGTGTGTTGTGGGGTTGGAAGTTTTGCGGCAACAATTGTTTCGCCGCCTGAATTGCGCAAAAAGTGAAAACCTAACCAAAAGTTATTTCATATGCGAAGGGGGAACTGTCTGTGTGTGTGTGTTGGGGTGTTGGGGTGTGTGTAACAAGGACAGCAACAATTGCAGTGGGCGTCGTTGTCGACGGCTGTGCGCGTGTTAAGCATATTTAGTTCATTTATTTCAAATTAGATTTTTAAGCGACAACAAAACGCGGCGCTGGGACTGAAGGGCGAAAAATTGCGAGCGAGCTGTGCGAGAGTGTCGAGACTGATAAGAAGCGCAGTTGGCACTACTTTGCAGGGGGCGGGGGGAGTGGGGGTAAAGAGATGGAATTATGCTGCGCTCTTTTGGGTTTTGCATACATTTTGAAATTATGCCTCATTTCCCAGTCTTTCCCACTCTTTACTGTATATATTTTTCCATTTGCTGATTAAAGCGCCCTTGACAAGGGTGTATCTGTTGCTGATGTTGTTGTTGTTGCTGCTGTTGTTGTTGCTGTTGTTACTGTTGTTGTTGCTCATCTTCTTCTGGCTCTGGCAATGTTCTCCTGCTGCTCAACCAAATAAAAGGGTTAAAATAACATGGCAAACTGTTTGATGTGGGCTGTGTAGTTTTTCGTTGCTTTGGTTAGGTTAGGTTTTCTTTCTTTTTCAGCCCCGCCCACTGAATGCTTCATTAAGCCATAATGTCTGTTAAGGGGGGGGGGAAAATAAGCAATGAAATGTGTATCAAACGTGTATGTGGGCAATGTGGTCAGTCTGTGAAGCTCTTCAGCCTACTTGAGAAAAGGAACTAAAGAAGGAAGGAAAGAGATTAGCAGATGAAGTTAAGTGAAGTGAGGGTGGAGATGTTATAAGGAGTATGCATATATGTTGTATTAAAAATTTTAATTGTAAATAAAAAATATAACAATGCAAATAAAATAGAATAATATAAATAAAAGTAGAATAATGTTTTTGAAGTATTTGAATACATTATATATTGTTGAAAAATAATATCTTCGTGAAGTTTTACCTTTAATATTAAGTTTGAAAACTATAGCACCTAATTGAATCGGGAGAGAATACTTTGGCGGCTCTTAGACCTATACTTAATAGGTCTAATCGAATGCTATGTAAATCCAATCTCAAGTTCGATGAACTCTAATAGAAATTAATCATAATCTTATTTCTTTTCAATTCCAAGAAGACTAATCAGAGAAAGGAAGTAATAAACTATTAGCTTATATAGAAATCCCTTCAATAACCTACCTAAAACACTTTCAAAGAAGTTTAAACACAATTTACCCCAACCATCTTCCTCGCATATAGTGTTTATATATTTTTTTAATCCATGCTGCACCCTATGCAAAAATTGTGTGACTTATTCCCATTTTGCCCTTTAAGCTACTTCAAGTCAATGTCTTCTAACATTGGCTCGCCGCCTCATCGAGCTGTCAAGCTGGACAAGCTATCACAATGTGTCCATCTTTTAACTACAGTAAACATTCCACGTTGTGCGCAGTTTGTGTTCAATCTAGTAAAGTGAACGGGGCAGGCAGCGCGGTAAGTACCGCAAGCCAAATGCCAAAGAACTACAGCAAAAGCGACAGCACAAACACTGGAAAGAAAGGAGGAGCAGGAGCAATAGAACTAGGGGGAACTGAAGAGTGTAGAATGCTGCTGAACAAGCAAAAATTTTATGACATTGCGAACAAGTGATGAGAGCCAACAGCAGCAGCAGCAGTAGAAAAAGGGGAGGGAGAGGGGGAGTGCGGGGTGCCGACTAGCAAGAGAAAGAAGGAACTGAAAAACGCAAACACAATTATAACAAGTGCGGGCAATGGCAAGCAGCAGCAGGGGAGACTGAAAGAAAAAAAAATTACAACACAGCCTGGGAGTGTCTGTACGGGTGTATGGGTGTGTGTGTGTGAGTGTGTTGACCAACAATGTTGGTCACAACACACACACTCACACTCGTGCACACACCCCGGGCAGCAAGTGGCCCCACAACCACTAACAAGAACTAATATTTGACAGCTGCCTCATCCTGTCGCATGTTGCCTGCTGCTGCTGCTGCTGTTCTGCCACTTCTGCTCTTCGTGTTCTGGTCCATGTTGTCGACGGGGTCGCATAAATGTCGAGCCTGTGCCTGGGCTCGGCGCGTTCAACGACTTTCCCGAAAAAAAGGCCAACAGAGCGAAAAAACGAAGCGAAAACAAAAAAGCAACAGAAAAAAAAAAAATCGGCCAAAGAAAAGTTCAAACTTTGCAGGCAGGCAACAAAAGTCAAGTAGCCTTTGCCAAGAACAACAAAATATATACAGACATATACATATATATATAAAACTGTACAACACATGCTGCTCATTGCGATGGAAAATATATTTCTTTTTTATGAAAACAAAGCGGGGCGTGGCACAGCAAAGCAAACACACACATTTTTAAGCACTTGAAACACGCAGCGTGTGTGTAAAAAGCGTGTGAGATAACAAGAAGGGTGGGGCAGTGCAGAAGGTAGATAGTAAAGGAGGTACTCGTTGTAGCTTCACAATAAATGCGAGTCAGGTAAAAATATTCTAAACGAGCAAACGTAGTGTGCACACAAAAATGTTGCAGACTTTTAGGCG
The DNA here is from genome assembly GCA_018151435.1 of Zaprionus africanus. Lineage (NCBI taxonomy): Eukaryota > Metazoa > Arthropoda > Insecta > Diptera > Drosophilidae > Zaprionus > Zaprionus africanus. Next base: position 55,220 of record JAECXB010000947.1, read on the forward strand.
CATGTGAGAAACCCCACGAAGAGCTCAAGCAGCGCAGAATTTCAAGCAGAGCATATTGAATAAGTGTGTGTAGCAGTTGTGAGAAGTAGAAATACGTGTGTGAGAGGGATAGAGAGAGAAAAAAAGAGAGAGAGGGAGGGAGAGAGAGAGATAGAGGGAGGGAGAGGCAGGCAAAGCAAGCGAAGAGTCACAAAAGTTTTGCACGTATTTCTCAAGCTCGCTAGAAAAGTGTGCCAGAAAAATGCGTAAAGTTGAGACGCAACTAAAATGTGCTTAAAAAAACTTAAATACATATATGACAGCACATCCGAATTTCTGCAATGATTTGTATGATAAATGCACAAAAAGCAACGAAAAGCTGTGCAAGAATTTGAGGCAAACTGAAGCAAAGTAGCAGACAAAGGCAGCTAACAAATTCTGCAAGGTATTACGTTACAATATATATCTATGCATTTAAGATAGGATTTAAAATTTAATATTTAAGCTTACCCAAGCTCAATCTGCAGCTATAAATAACTTCTTCATTACTTCCCCTTCATCAAGCTCAATAAACTATTATTAAGATGCTTCGAAAAATGTAAAAAGAAATTCATGAGGCAAACTCAAACAATTCTCTATAATTGTAGAGCACTTCAGGACTAATAATACTTAATTTCCACACTTCAGCTGCCAGTTATCCCCCTCTCGCCCTTGTCAGTCTCTCCCCTTCGCGTCAAGGCTGGCAGATTAATTGCTTTTCAAATTCAAAAACTTTGCTATTTGATTAAAGAGTCAAAGTGCGAGCAGCAAATTAAATACCTTCTCAGCACTACGAAATTGGCTAAGGGGAAAGGGGAGAGGAAAAGAGAGGGAGAGAGAGTGGGTTCAAATTTAATCAGGGCTTATTGTTGGGATTTGACTAATAAATGCCTGACGCTTCAATTAAACGAGCGGAACTTTTTAGTCTCTCTCTCGCGGATGATGATTCTGATTGCATAGGAAAAAACTTAATTAAGTCAAGAGAAAATTGCTGAGTAACTTTAATAGTTTTACACGCTAACCCAGTTTTGCAGAAGAGAGAGAAAGAAAAAGAAGGGGAGCGTGAGAGAGCTATAGATGGCGCGACAAAGTGTCGAGGAATTTGATGGAAGAAAAGTCAAATGCATATTTGAAAAATTGCAAAACTTGATTAGCGATTTGTGTGTGGCAAACAGAGAGGGAGTGAGAAAGAGAGGGAGAGAGAGAGAGAGAGAGAGAGAGGGAGTGAGAGCGAGGGAGTCAGAGAGAGAGAGGCGCTGCCACTCAACTTTACTATAACGTTGCAGCTGCAAATTTGCACAGCTGGGGCAAAGTTTTTCCCGATTTTTTTCTCGAGAAAGCAAAGCTAATCTCACACCAAACTTGGAGTGCGACCGAGAGGCGAGAGAGGCCACCTGGGCAGCTCGAGCGCATTCATCACAGACGCGCAAGAGGGAGAAGGAGTGTGTGTGTGTGTGAGAGAGAACTTTGCCGGCATCCCAAAGTCCCAGTTCACTTATCCATTTTGCTGCAGGCAACCAAACGCTCGTACTTCTTCTTGCCCCCGCCCCTCGCATGATGTTGCGCCTCTGCAATTCAATTCCCAGCGAGGGAGGGGCGGCGGTAGACTGCTGCCGGACTTGGCATTCGCATTTTCCGTACATATTCGCAATTTGTCCGGGCGCGATAGCGTGATTGAATGGTTCCTCCAGGTCTACTTCTCCTACTCCTCGTCTTTGGCCACGTGCTGCTGCTGGTGCTGTTGCTGTGGCGGCATAATGAGAGTTATTGCTAATGCAGCAACTGACTTTTCGGTTCAGTTTGATAGATGGTTGGTTGTCTGACCCACCCGCCTTGGTCTCCACAACCCGAAATCTGCCGCAGCGCAAAGCTTCTAATGAAATTCTGAAACGAAACATAAAACTTCCGTTTGAACACTGCAGCTGGACGAAGGTTTTGCATACGCTTTGTGTGTGAGAGTGTGCAGGTGTGTGTGTGAGTGTGTGTGTATGCGATTTGAATTGCTTCTCTGGCCACTTTGTCTGGCCCAGCACGTTGCCGTGTCCGTGTCCTTGGTTTAGGTGAAAGTTGAATCAATTGCAACCCGGGGCAATTCAATATTTTTTCCCCATCTTCTTCTGTTCCTTTTCTGCTTTTCAGCCATTCTGAAATCGATGTTGTTTGGCTTTTAATTTATTTAATGGTCGGCAAAGGTCTTAACTCCTTTATATTGCCCGTCGAGCACAAAGGTTGCTGCCCACTATATCATTGTCCAGACTGATTAGAATGAGGGTTGCCTGCGGCAAAAGCACAACAACAACTGCACAAAAAAAGAAAAGGTTTAGTCAGCAAAGTGAAAGAATGAAAGAGCGAAAGAGTGAAAGAGTTTTTCAAATGCGAAGGCATATTATGGCAAAAGGTTGTCGAGACATGTTTTATGCATGGCAAACAGTTAGAAACGTCATAAAAACCCAAAGAGAACTTGAAATTAAAACTTGGAAACGGTTCAGCAAAGTGACAGCTGGAAGAGATGTTTGAAAAGGATTCTACAATTTAGAAAGTTTATAGAACTTACATAAGACTAAAGTGCAGAATTCGAATACTTTACTGTACCTTGAAATGGTTTAACCAACTGGATTTTTATCAATCAAGTCAACTATGTATTGATTATTTTAAAGTTTAAATCATTTTGCAGTTTCTTTAATAAATCACATATAAAAAGTTTTTTTTTTGTGTTTTTACATTATTATTATTGAATCTTCTTAGTTAATGAGACTAACAAAAAGTTTACAAATCTTAATCTAGTTTTGAATACAATTTTTAATTTTTTTTTTTTTTCAGAGCTAAATTCATTCTAACCTAACAAAATAAGCTGCAATTTCATAAAAGTTTCTCAACGCCTACAGCATTTGCAGAGCATTGTTTATCTCCTTCTACTGTAGAAATTTAAAAGCCACACTCTCTCAAATTGATACACTCTCTCACAAATATTTTTCTAGCTCCAGGCAGGGATTTCTTTATCTCTCTCTCTCTCTCTCTCTCTCTGTCTTGATATATAAATGACATTCCGATTGTGAACATTATTTTTTATTGTGGAAAGTTGCCTAACCATTTGTATTTGATATTTTTTACATGTGTGTGTGTGTGTGCAGCAGCTTAACTGGCACGCATACAAATAAATAACCTCACACAAGACATCTCTTTTAGCCATGTGTATCAGAGTGAGAAAGAGAGAGGTGGAGAAAGAGTGAGAATTCGCACAACATCATTTATATTCAACTTGTTTTCGAGGCGTCTGGAAAACTTTGAGGACGGCGACCGCATACACAGGCACATAAATACATTTTATATGTAAGTGTGTGAATGTGTGTTGTGGCAGCCATTTTTGCGTATTTTTACAATGTGCGAGAGGGACAGAGAGAGAGAGAGAGGGGAGAGGCTGCCTCACGTTGCACGCTTCACTTGAACGCACAAGCAAATGTTGTTGCTCAATCGAAAGTATCAAATTGCCCACAATAACACTTAAATCCAACATCTAAGCTGAAGTCAGCGAGACAGAGGAGAGCGGAGAGGAGACAGAGAAGAGGAAAGATGAGGAGAGAGAGAGAGACAGAGAGAGAGGGAGAGAAGGCTAAAGCTAGAAAGTGGGGTTAGTGCTAGATGAGGCTGTCAAGCGACACGGAAATGAGCAGCAATAATGAAAATGTTAAATCAAAGCGCCATTTTGAAACGCAGCCAGTGTTGTATAATAGCCAAAAAAAGCAATAAAGCGAAATATGTGATTGATGAATAAAATTGAGAAATTTATAGAGAGAAGAGAAAGAAAAAAGAACAAAAATAGATGAGCTGAAAGAGCAAGAATAGAATTCATTTGAAACACAGATTTTTAAATATTTATAAACTAAAAGAAATCAATTTCTATGTTTGCTAAAAATCTTTTGATTTTTATTACGAACCTTAATGTTATATGCAGCAAATCAAATAAAATATTCCACACTGAAAATTCATCTCTTCAAATTTCATTCTAACTTCAGAGGTAGAACTTTTTTTTTTCTATGATATTTAGCCAGCACAAATATAATTTTTACAGTTATGCATTGATTCATTGTTTTTTCATTTTTGTTGTTGGCAACTCAGTCACACACACCCCCACACACACTTCTTATGCAGCTGTGCTTCGTTAGCCATTTGCTGTTTGGGGCAGCAACAGTAGCAAAAACTTTTCACTCATTTCTCACACAGCTCGTTCACAGCGCAGCGCTTCATCTTTAGATATTTTGTGTTTTTTGTCTGATTTTTGCCTCCTGCTGATTTCAGTTCTTACTCCCTCTCTTCCCCCTCTCTCTCTCTTTCTATCTCTCTCTCCTTCTATATACATTTATAGTACGTGCATCATCACCGACTTTTTGCTTGATTTCTGGCGTTTGCTGCTGCAACAGCAAAAATATTGTAAATATTTTGCAAACTTATTGTGCACAAGTTTCTTGTTTATTCCCCCTCTCTCTTTCTCTCTTGCTGTCTCTTTCTTTCTCTGTTCTCCTACTGCTGCTTCTCCGCTGTGACTGCAGCACGTTTAATATTTATTTCATGTTTTAATATTTGACACGATTGCACAAAACAGTTGCGCTCTGTTTGCCAGTTTTGTTCCCTCACTCCCTCTCTCTCTCTCTCATTCTCTCTGCCAAGAAAGTTTCGCCTGTTCGTCATGCTGCCAGTGAGATTTGTACGAATGCCAATTTCTATTTGTTATCCCCCCCCTCGCTCCTGCATCCCACTTGGTATTGGAATAAGTTGGCATTTATGCCAGCGGAAAAAGTTGTCAGGCCGTCAAGTAAACGACACTTATTGGAAAGGTCGAACAGTTTCTGAGAACTCTATATAGAATGTAGATTGAGTTGCTGTGTAGAAAATTGATGCTGCAGGCGATTCGTAGAACACTTGTGGCTTTTTAGGGGAGTTTTGGTAGAGAAAAAATTCAGTGAAGTTTAAGGGAAATTAAGGAATGATAAAGAATTGATAAAATCTTTTGATAAAACTTTAATAGAGTTTAATGAAATAACCAACAAGATTTTGATGGTATTTAGAATTTACTTAGAAGATTTTAAAGATCATTGAATAAAAAAGATTTTAAATGTGATAATGCTATGGTCCATACAATGTTTATTTTGATTAAGTACATGGAAACTTCTGTTTACTCACCAAATACGACCTACAAGTATATTCCCTTAGGTTCTTTCTAGGCTTAGCATACTTTTTGGAGCATGGAAGAACCCAATTCAATTATTTTCACATGTTGCCAATATATTTTCTTGAGTTATGTTGAAACTTCAATCCAATCAGAAATTGAAAACCCTTTTTTTGCTTACAATAAATGCAGCTTGTTTGCTTTGCTATGTGTTTGCAATACCAAAACGAACGAAACGAAACTGAAATGAGTTTTCCAGTAACGCACTCAGTCTCTCCTGCTCTTCTCTATCTCACTCTTTCTCTTTGTCTCTCTCTGTCTTTCTTTATGTTCCTCTCTTTTTTTCGCAACTGAAAACGAGCAAATTTTAATGCAACGGCAGACGCTGGCCATCAAATCAGCGTGCCTCGCCGCAAAGTATGCAATATCCACCAGAAAAAAAAAGAATATATTCTCTTGAAATATTTTTGGCAACGCGCTTCGTGGCCAGCAATGCCGCGAGCAACATTTCAAAAATTCCACCAAAAACCAAAAGACGAAAAAGAAAGAAGAAGAAGCTATATAACTATAGCTATAGCTATATAGCTAGCTAGCTGCTGCTGCTTGTGCTTCGACACGAACTGATTTATAAAGTTTACAAATGCGTGGCAAAAACCCCCGTGACTTGACTTGACTGACAGTAGCAGCTGGAATGGAGAGGGGGGTGGGGGGACTGTGTGACTGAGTAACGCAGCTTCGTTTCGTTGGCAGCTTCTGGGGCTGAAAAACGTTTGCCACTTAACACGTACGCCGCATATTTTGCCACGCCCCCTCCGTCTGTTCGTCCTGCTGCTTGTGTTTCTCTGCTTCATTCTTGTTTTGTTTTACACTATGCGAACATTTTTTTGCTGATTTGGCAGAAGCCAGAGCGAAAATTTATACGCCACACACACACGCAGAGATACGGCACAGCGAAGCCAAGCCAAGCCGCATGCCACATGCGCTCGGCTTGGCTTGCCATGTGCTTTGTTTGGCTGAGCTGATCCTTGAATAATCAACAACAGCAGACAAACAGAGCAGAGCAGCTGTGGAGTACAAAAAATGACTCAAGCGTAGCCAACGTACGTTGTTCAAATATTAATGTTGACCCTCGACTGCTCGTTAGCCCAGGCCCAGGCCTGGACTGAGACTGAGTTGTTGGCCCGAAAAAGTGCAGCAAGTGCACAAGTGCCTCCCAGACGCATCTGGCTTGTGTCCTGTGGCTGCAGTTACTACTCATCAGGATCGCAGCTCGAGTTGCGAGTTGAGTTTGCGCTGCACTGCAAAATCAGGCTAAGCAGCCTAATCAAAGCTAACAACAAGCTGCGACCACGCCCAAGACAACAGAGTGGAGAGAGGGTGTGAGTGGGAGAGAGGGGCAGGCACTGAGTCATGGCAGTGCCAGGCGTATAAGGCAACACAGCTCGTGCCATTAGTTTACACTCCTTGTAGACTGTTAATCGAGTTCGAACAGTGCAGTGCACTGAGAAAGAAATGAAAATTGAGTAAGAAATGATTGAAAAGCTTCCCATAATATTTTACATACATATTTTATATTAAAGTACTCTTTAGGCTCTTTTATCTAAGAAGATTGCACTGAGAGGTTGCTTTGTAATCTTATAAACATATCTTATAAAACTTGTATCTTCGTCGTTAGAAAATGTAGAGTATTCTGGAAGTCCTCTTAAATTTGATTAAAATAAATTATATTAAAATAAGTTTAATTTAATTTAATTAAAATTTTATCACCCTGAAATTTCCGTAGTTTTAACTTTATGATTAAATTTTTTTTGAATTTTTTAACTGATTGCATATTGTTTTAATATCAGTCGACTTTAAAATAAATTAAAATAATTAAAAAAAAATAATTATTGAGGAATAAAATAAATTAAATTAAATTAAAATTTAATTATTTTAAAAATCCTTGTAATATAAACTTTACTATTAATTATTTTAAATTGATTTTTCTAAATGTTTTATTGTATTAATATCTTATTTATAACACAGTCGACTACATTTAATCGACTTTAAAATTAAAACAAATGAAGAAAATAAATATCTTTTTATGTTTTTTTTTACTTTCATTAAATTAAACACACGTAACCTCACTTTTGCATCTTTCCATGCCAAATGCCTCACATAACCTCACCCTCTCGCTCTTTACTTATTACAGTACACATAACCTTATTTTTTTTATCTTTTTTCAAAATCAAATCTCTAAATCTTACCTTAATTTCCCACTTTAAATTTATTTCAACTACATTTCATACACATAACCTTACATTCTATATGTTTTCATACTATTGCTCTTATACATAACCTCAATTTTTCTTCATATTCCAACTTAACCTCGCTTGTAAGCTCTTCCAAGCAATTAATGCTCATGAAACTAATCTGGAAAGTAATATCCAATTAATTCGCCAACAACCTGCTCAATATCAAATTGCAAATTGCAAATTTATTACCAGAAATCATATTTTCTGCTCGACCAAAACTATGTATAAATATTTATGTTCAAGGGGTGGTTTGAGGGTAGCTTTGGTTTGTTAATATTTATAAATGCAATTTTGGCCATTGGGGTTGACTTGCTGTCGATATTGTATTTTCTGTATTGTGCCCTGTAAACAATTGCGATTCTAATCAAATTTACCGTTTGCTTCATCTTCTTCTTCTTGCTCTCTTTGCAGGTATGTAACGAAAGTTTATGCGAAAATCTGAGAACGTACAATCAATTTTGAAAGGCGCTGGCGAAATTGAGTAAGAAATTAAATTAGAGACACAATGGCAGCAGTTCTGAGAGAAGAAAGAGAGATTGAACGACTGTGTGTGTGTGCGAGTGAGAGGGGGAGAGCGACCACAATACGTTGTGTTGGCCAATAAGAAATGCCATTGTTACAAGTTTAATTAATGGCCATTAAGCTGAAAATGCCAGGCCATTTTATACGGCTCTAGACAGGCTGGCGACTGCTCCGGACATGGACATGGACACGGACACGAACAACGAGCCACACCCGGCCATGACACACACACACACTCGCACACTCACACTCTGATTCAGACAAAGCCAATTGCTGGGCTATTTACGAGCTGCTGCGGGTGTTTTCTGCTTTAATAAGCAATTTTTAATTTGCAATTACTCGAGCTGCTTTTGCATTGCACTGGAATTATTTTTAATGAAAGTGCGCATGCAAACATATTACGCATACGAGGCGTGTTACATACAAACACAGCCGCACACACACAGAGCAACATCCTTGCTTCATCCTGATGTCGATTGCAGGCCATGCCACAAAACGCCAATCAAAGTCAGTAGGTACACTGAGAGAGATTAGGTGGGTGGAATTATTAGAAGCTATTCGAAATATTAAAAGGACTTCTCTAGTAGAATAAAAATAGCAAAGAAAGAGCGCTTCTATCTGCAATATATCAGAGAATATATAGAGAAGAAGTCGTGTATTCAACAAAATCTAGCTAGTTACTATACTTGATCAAGAATATATATATTTATAAATCTTTTCAATAAAATAAAAGTCACTAACGCTCGTAAATCATAAAGAGTACAATTTTATAAGAATAAACCTTAGTTTCAGATGCATTAGGCTCAATCTCGGCCATTTCAGTTAAGGTTCAAGAATATATATACGCTATATAGTCCATAAAACTTATTTTTTCTGCCTGTTATGCAATCAGAATCGTTTAACACTGATTTCATTCAAGAATCTTTGCATAACATTTCAAATAAGCTCACATCCAACAATTTCCTTCTCTTGTTCCTGAACATATATGCACTATAAAGTCTCAGCCAATTAAATTTCTCTCAGTGTAGCTATACATGCAATGCACATAAGTTTAATAACTTTGCTTATTGCTTTGCTTTGCCCTCCCGGCTAACAATGGCGCGCAATAAGCATGCACAATGTGCTGCCCCCTTACTAGTCTTCCACCTTCTCCCCTCTCTCCCTCACTGTTCGTCTCGCTGCCCGCAACGTCATGTCAGCTAAGTCGACAAGGTGGTCATTAGGGAGCTTTGGGTGAATGTTAATCACATTACCGCAAAACGTTATAATGTTTGGAGGATGCGGTCCTCATTCGCTCATCGACGCGTTTGCATCAACTGCTCAAGTAACAATAACAATTATTTTGACCGCACCAACTCACACACACACACACACACACACTGCCACTATGCACACCCATCGTACGTGTGTCCCATTGAAATAGTAAACCGCAATTTGGGCTGCCTCAGTACCGACAACTAGTTGCAAGTGCAAACAGAAACCAAAGTCGAGGCCTGCAGTTGCCTATCCCCCTTCTGCTCTATGCCTATTAAGCCTGCGGCGCTGCTGCTGTGTACGCATAATGTGCCAGCGCACTGTAAGCCGCCTGCAACACAATAACAGCAATGGCAGCAAAGGCAGCAACAACAACACGACGAACATAATCAAAGTCTCAGCTAACCAAGCTAAACCCTTCGAATTTTCGGTGCTGCTTCTCCCCAAAGGCGCAAAAGTTTTTGGGGTCGTCGTTTTGGGGGCGCGCTTAGTTTGATCTGAAACACACACACAACACACTCACACAGACAGCACACACACACAGAGGCAAAACGTTACACACGCTAGCGAATACACAGGAGCATTCTCATAATTGTCGGAAAGTTACATTTCCTGTGTGTAACAGCGCAAACACTGAACGAAATTGAGGGATTTTCAAGTTGCCAAAGAAGTTTTGAAGATCGGAAATGGGTTGCAATTATAAACAGCAGTTAGTGGAAGAACTTAAAGTTTGAAGCTTTCAAGTTTCTAAAGCGCATTTGTAGGTCGAATCTTGAGATTCAGAGATAGAAAAGAATGTGCGAACTTTTTGAGAACCTAAGTAAATATTTTATAATCTTTTGAAAGAGTCTTTTGAAAGAAAAAAAATTGGAATAGAAATGTATGAAAAGAGTCTCCTAAAGACTTTAAGCATAGAAGAATATAAATATGTATCATATAATGAAGTTAAGCTCATGATTAAATATTCTAAAACCTATCTCGGAACTATTAAGAATATGCTGAAAATCGATATAAAGATTAAAATAAATGAAACAGATAATGTAAAGATTTTTTCAAACTAATTTTCTAAGGTCTGTATAGATAGTTTTCTGAAGTCTGTATAAATTATCCTACAAAATATTTAAAATATTATAATATTCACATTCTCCTCAATTGCAAAGTCTTCGTTAAGATCTTGACCAAAACCTTAAATTTTTCAAAGGAAAGTTTTATAAATAAAATCTCAACTAAGTCATGAAAGAGTTTGTGCATCAATCATAATTTCCTTATTACCCTTCTTCCTTCCCTTCTAACCCCAACAAAATTCTATCTGTTCTCAATCTCTTATTTACCTCTCTATAGTGCACCCTATAAACAGAGACATATTCAATATCATATGATATCTTCGAGTAACTCTCATATTTCCCTCACTTCTTATAATACCAACGCACTTAAAAGACACTTTGAGAACAATAGAAACTCGCACACAATGATGTCATTAGTCTATGGTTTGTACCCCAGCAATTTGCCATGGTTCCAGCATATTTTGCACAGTGTACAAGCGCGTTTACAATTGGCAAAATGCGATGCGCTTCTGCTTCTGCTTCTGCTTCTCACTGCCAAAGTAACAAAACAGCCAAATCGATCGATACAAATTACAAAACCAACGTCAGCAGCTTTCCTGACGCTGTCAGCCTGAGAGGAAGAGAGAGAGAGTACGGGGATGCTTACTGTCTCTGTCTCAGGGAAACGAGGGTTGTTGTGCTTGAGTCGGGGCTGGTGAAGTAGCGAGAGTTATCCCACAATTTGCGTCACATGGGCAGCCTCCCTGGGGGTGCATAGTTCCGCATTGATGACGATGCCTGGCACTTTGTTCCGACTGTTTTCTGATTCCTGCCAGACTGCTTCACTGAGTGTGTGTGCAGCTCTTGCTGTGAGTGTGTGCAGCTCTGTGTGTGGTGTGTGTCTCCTTTGTGCCGTTTGTGTTTTACTTCCACTTCAATCATAACTGTGTTCAATTGTTGTTTTTATTACCGCATTTCTTTCACCTTTTCTCTTGTACGCTCTCTGCGGCTGGCAAAATTGGTTGGCTTTTCCTCCACTTTCCCTTCCCCTGCCCCTTTCGACTGCCCACTGTTGTCCATTCGGTTTTCCCGTTTTCCTCCTTCTCTCTCTTTCCTTTTTTTGCTTTTGTTTTTATGATTTTGTGCTGGCAAGCGTTACATGCTGCTTATCTACCCCTGCCTACCCCTGCTCCCTGCACACATTTTCCGTAGATTTCCTTCACGATTTTCCGCATGAGCAGCAGCAGCAGCCAGGCATGTGTGTGTGCGTCTGTGTGTGTGTGTGCCTGTTCTACCGTAAGCTCAACAATTGCGCATCATATAAATTAATAATGCAACAATTGCATTTTGTTATGCTTCTCTCTGCTGTTGTTGTTGTTGTTATTGTTGCCGATTTCATTAAATATTTGTTGCCGACAACGGCGTTATCAGTTTTTGAAATTGTTTTGCATCCGTACACGCAGTTTCCCAGTTTCCTGCTTTTATTGCCACTGCCTCCGCCCTTATTCGCTCTTTTATGACAACACAAGTCCGTGTCCAGTTCGCATCCGTGTCGAAATTCTTGTCCAGTCTCCGTCCGAGTCGGAGTCACAGTCACAGTCAGAGAGTCCTTGTCATAGACCTGTACAGCGACTGACCTCGCTTGCCTTCCCTCTCGCTGTCTGCCACGCCCACAATGCCTAGCATACCAAGCACGCATCCTGCGGCAGCATTTCCTTCAACATTTTACGAGCGTGTTAAAGTCGATTTGCTTTTGTTGTTGCTGTTTGTTTTAGCAACATGGAACATGCTACGTGTTGGGCTTTTTAATTTGCAACACTTGCAACTGGAACACACAGAGAAAGAGGGAAAGAGAGGAGGGAGAGCAGAGAAGAAACGCCAACATGTAACGCAATTATGAGTGTTCCTTGACAAGGGAATTTCCTTTTGATCTGCCATTCGGTTTATGGCGAAAACATAACTAATTAAGGCAGGCAGAGCAACTGAGTTGGGCCAGGGCTAGGCTAGGTTTGGTATCGTAGCTGTAGAGGTAGAAATTAACCCAATTACGGACACGAAAAGTGTGAAATTACAGTTATATTTGAAAGCGACAGAAGTTGCCTGCAAATTTATGCAAATCAAGTGTGAATTTCGACGTGTGTAGTGAAGGGAATAAGTTGGGAACTTGAAGAGCTGTAGATCAAGTTTGGAAATTTATAAAGGGAATGAGCTGAAAATGAGGAGTATTTTGTGTATTTTTTTAAAGGGAGAAAGGGGTGGGCGACCCTACAAAGTGTATAAATTCTTGCTCACGATCACTAGCCGAGTCGATTAAGCGTGCCGTGTCTGTCTGTGCGGATGTCCGGGTCTCCGGATGAACACACAGATCTCAGCTATTATAAAAGCTAGAGACACCAAATTTGGCATGAAGGTTTTTGTTTACCTGGCGCAGATGAAGTTTATTTGAAATGTTGGGTGCCACGCCTGTAGGCCTACACGTTACGATATTTATGTTAAAAAGTAGTATCGTACAATTTACTCTTTACCTTTCAAAAAAGGTCGAGTGCCGCTCGACTGTTGCTCTTGTTAATCTTCAACTTGCCTATTATTTTCTGAATCTTTTATTGATCTTTAAACATATTCTAAACTAACACTAAAACCAAATTCTTCTACTAAGCTATACACTTTCATATCTGAACAATATTCCCTTCCATTTTCTCAATCAAAACTCAACTCAAATTCCTTACAGCTTTAATATTTTTTCTCCCATTCCCATTCCCAATAATTCCCTTGCAGGCCTTTGCTTCCAATCAATTAATCCTTTCAAACTACAGCTCATTAAATCGTAATTTTCTCTCGGCCAAAAATATCCGAATCAGTCGTTTCAATTAACGCTTCAGTTATGAAATTACCAGGGAACAGAACTTTATCTCTGTCATGGTGATTTTTGGTGTACTCCGCCTGGTTTTGTGGCTATCAAAAAGTCATTACTAAGCACAAAACTAGCGAACATAATAAAGAGAGAGCTGCGCCTCATTACGCGCCAGAGCTCAGGAGTCTATGGGGACGTTTTGACCAAAATATCAATATTAATTAGTATGTATTACGTGACAACTTGCGTTTTAGTTGCTGACTACTCCAAGGGGGAGGAAGAAGGGGGCGAGAGAGAGAGAGCGCTGAGTTCATTTCTGACTATAATTTAGCGATTCATCAGGGCACGAGGCCTGTGGAAAGCTGTGCTTAATTGTTTTCGATTTTCTACTTGTGCACGGAATTCGTAGAAAAGGCAAAGCAAGAAATATGAAGCTGTGGAGAAGAGAGAGGGAAGAGAGGGGGAGAGAGAGAGGGAGAGTAAATCAACTAACCCACACTGGGACGGATTAACAAAGTGATTGGCAACGACATTAACATTTTCATCAGGCGCACAATGAATGAGTCACAGTATTTCACAATGCTAGAGGAAGAAAAACAAAAGGAGAAAGAGAGAGGAAGAGAGAGAGAGAGAGAGAGAGAGGGAGAGAGGGAGACTCTGAGGGAGCTGGAGCATGAAAATGTGGAGCAGGGGCAGAGGAGCCAGCGAAAGAGTCAGTTGACGGGCGTAATCCATCATCATTGCCAGTTGGGAAAGGCTTTGAATTTTTATTATTATTATGTTTATGTGTTTGTTTTCCTGCCTGCCTTTCTGTGTGTGTGTGTGTGTGCGTGTGGGCGGCAACAATGGAACCTGAAGATGAAATCGCTGCGATAGGCGCGCGTGTATAACGAGTACAATCAGCGATTTTGCTGTGTTGGCCATTTATGGCAACTCATGCCGCACGTTTCTCATTAGTGAGGTGTGTGTGTGTGTGTGTGTGTGTGTGTGTGTGTACAGTATTCCTATCGTACTTCGGCTCCCATTCAATCTATCGCCATGTCCTTTTCACGGCACGATGAACGCCTTATAAGCGATGATATGCTTTGACAGCTTACAAATTATCGATATACATTTTTACAATACGCTTGGGATAACTTTCGCTTAATGCCATTGTCATGATAATTGGCAAGGTGTCTTGGGCCAGTGGGAGAAGGTGCTATGAAAAGTTATTTGAAATAAATATCACTGTGTAACTGGGTCACTAGTGTACAATCGTAATCGGAATAAGCTTGACAGCTCTGAATATGATCGATTTGTTAGCAATGGAATTGGAAAAGCTTAGAGTTGTGGGAATTGGGAAAGACATTGAAAGTACATTAGAGAGTCGTATAAATGCTGTGAATTTTAAAATTTATAATGAAAGTCGAATAAAAATATATTAAATTGTTTTATTTTAAGAATATATTCGAAGAATTAATTTAGCAACTCAAATGTTTTCAAAAATAAAAACAAACACAAAAGCTGCAGTCGAGAGTGCAATCCACAGTGATATACCTGATACATACGTTACTTAATGATTTCTTCTTTATTTTGCTTATTTTGTATTGCATACTTTTAGGGAGGCGCTTCAAAATCAGTACATACTTAGAAATTTCTTTAATAACTTCTGCTCTTAAATATCGGATTTAATTTTTAGAAATCATTATCACCTACCCTATGAGTAGCGGGTATAAAAATAAACAAAATATAGTAATGCAGTAAATCCTTATTCCACTTGCAAGTTAAAGCAACTTTTACAGCTTTCGTTTGCCTCTTTTGAAATTTGCTCAAATAATTTGAAAGCAGCTTTGCAACAATTTTACAACACTACTTAATGAAATATTAGAAATTAAAATTCAAGAAATTCAGCAACCGTTATCCAACACTGCTTTACCTACTGCTTCCCACAATGCTCGCATCTGTTGTAGCTTGTCGCTCAATTTCGCAAGTAGCTGAAATTAGTTTGGCGTCCATTGTGCATGTGTGTGTGTGTGTGTGTGTGTTTGTGTGTGGCACAGGCCTCTCCTCTTTAGTTGCAGCTAGCTGGCGGGTGGCAAAGTGGCGATAATCATGACTGACTTTTACAACGCTTCGTCGGCGCGACTGCTGCCAGTGACAAATACAACTTCAGCTCAGAGGGACAGCTAGCAATACCTCCCATCTCCCTTTGTCTCTCCTCTCTCTGTCTCTCTCTCTGTCTCCCACGCCAAGACACCATTAGTGCCCGGCTTCAGCTTTCAGCTGGAAACACGTTTAATCTGCTTGCCGCAGATTTCTATCACTGTCACTGGTTGTCGCCGCTGTCGCGCTGCCATTGTCAGGCATCAGGCTGAGGTTTGGCGTAGGAGAGGAGGAGGAAACTGAGGTCCCTTGGACTCATCGATAGGGCGCGTCTGTTTGTGGCGCCGCTGCAGGGCCCGCGGCAGCGCTGGATTAACATCAGCACGAGTTGGAGCTGGAGCTGGAGCTGCACCCTGCCGCGCTCAGTCCGAGTTGGCTTCGCTTTCCTCTCCTTCTTCCTCCTCTTTTTTGTAGTATTTTTAATGATACACAATTAGTGCGATGATAAATGGTCTGTCAAATGCAGCATCAATGGCTGACACAACAACAACAAGGAGAGAGGAGCGAGCCTGACAGATTTTTATTTAGCTTTTTCTCAGCTTGACTCTTTTTTCCTGCTTAGTGCGCTGTCTCCCCTCTCTCTCTCCTCTCTCTCTTTCTCTCTGCGCCTTTGCCTTTGTTGTAGTTTGTTCATTGATATCATCTATATATACAATATATAGTTTTCGCAGAGTGAAATATCCATTCAGCTCAGCAGACAGTCAGACGGGCGTCGAGGCAAGTAGGAACAAAAAAAAAGAGAAGCGAACTAATGATGGGAGCAGCAGAGTTGTGCCAGGGTTGCTGCTGCTGCTGCAGATATTGGATATTAATTGTTACAAATAACAAGAAGCTGAGCTGAGCAGAGCTGAGAAAGCAGCGACGTCTTAGCGTCGGCGACGAAATCAATTAAAATGACTGAAATAAATTGTAGACACAAAGTACATGGGTACAGAGAAACTAAGATTACACTGGGAGAAAGCAGACAAACTAACATATAACAGCACAAATTTCTGAGTAATAAAGTCTAAGATTTATTTGCCAATCTTGCACTTGAAAAACTTCTTGCAGTGTATGTCTGCTTAGCAAGTTTAAAGCATCCTCTGGGGCAGTAAACTGTGCAGCAAAGCCTTTCTGTGCTGTACTTTAATATAAAATAATATAGTATACATATACACCCATTATATATATGTACATATATCCAACTATATTTCCATCCTGACAGCAGCTGCATATGTTGCCCTAAAACTTAATTTAACTGCAACTCGAGCTGACCAATTTGACTTCTAACAATGAGAGACAAGTTCGCAGCAGCAATTGTAATTGATATTGATACGTTATGTGGCTGAATTTTGCCATACTCTAAGGGGTGTTTGCAATGTCAATAACTAATTGAAGTTGGCTAGGCAAGTTCATTATGTTTGGAGCTTGCTTTGAATCGAAACTTGGCAATATCTATAGTTGATTTTAGTTTGCCAGTGCAGAGTTGCCAACAGCTTTGCAGCCAAAATGCGCAATAGTGCTGTAATCAGCTGCCGCTTGCAAGGGGAGGAGGGTTGCGGGGTGAAGCCGGGGCCCAAATGCGATTGCTCTGGTCGCGATAGACAGCCTGGCACATAACTGTAAATTATCGTTACCAAATCAGTTTGCCACATCGGCTCAGATAATGTTGCCCCCGTTGCCGTTGTGTCTTCTGTGTGTGATTTAATTGCGTATTCCAAAAGAGGGATCATGGGGCAAGGGGCGGGGCGGGGCAAGGGCAAGGGTACGCGGCACATCAAAGCCGCAGAGCATAACTTCATTTGCATCGGGCAATCGCAATCGCAATGTGCAATCGTTTGTTTGCCTCACTGTGCCTCCGTGACAGTCTGTGTGTGTGTGTGTGTGTGTATCGAGTAACGCACCCGCATTGTTATCGAACTGCCAAATGCAAAAAGGGGTGGGCAGGGTGACTTGGGGGTTGCTGGGTAGCTTGGTTGGATGGTTCAGTTTACAGTTTGGTCGAACTCTGGCGCACTCTGCGGACCCGGCGAACTTTGAACTGCGTAATAACTGCGCCGTACCCCCCACCCCGTGCAACTGCCGCATTTAACATTTTGGACTTTATTATTAGTTTTTGCGGTTGATTTCAATTCGAATGCAATCAGAGCGCGAGTTGCCGCAGTTTGCGGTACGAATGACACATTAACCGACATCAGTGTGGGTGGCAAGAGTCAACAGGATAGGGAGATGGGACAGGGATAGAGAGTTGAGGTTCTTCAGCTCTAGTTTGCTTTATTAAAAGAGAAATTGTGGGATGGGTTTAAATGAAAGAAAGATGCTGCTGTATTAAATATAAGATAGATACAAGATAAAGAAAGATAAGTGAGTGTGTGAATCTAATAAAAGCAAAGAAAGATATAAAATGTATCAATCCTGTCTTATATCATGTAGAGTCAAATTCTATAAAGATTTCCTATATTTACATCTGCAAAAGAAACTTTAAAATGCATGAAAAATTGTTAAGGAGGAAAAACCATTTAACTTTGTCAAGGAACTTGTAATTCTTTTATATTAAAATCTGAAAAAGAAATAATGATATTTATAATGTATTTTATATTAATTATATTAAAATCTGAAAAAGAAATATTGATATTCATAATGCATTTTATAATAGAAACAAACCGTGTTTTTTTTAAGTTTGTTTTTTATTTCAAGCTTTCTTGTTCAATCTTTTCTAGAGTTTTGAAGTCTTATTCTATAAAGCCTTCTAATGCATACAAAGCTGTCAACAAGTTTTTAATTCTTTCATATTAATATCTGAAAAAGAATCTTTTAAAAATCAAGAAATATTAATAAGTAGAAAAAACCGTTGTTTAAAGTTTGTTTTTTATTTTAAGCTTCATTGTTCGTCATTTGATCTTTTCGTTTGTTTTTTTTTTGTGGTTTTTTGTGCTTGCATTAAAAAGAAAACTTAAGAACTACAGCGAACGGGGGGTCTCTAGTACTCAACAGAGTAGTCAAACGTGCCGAAGTTAGCGTACTTCTTCTCGAAGTACTTGGCAAAGGTGTCCTCGTAGTAGATCTTGACATCCTTGAAGTAACCGTTGGGCACGAAGAACTCGTATTCATCGATGGCGCGGTCCAAGGGATAACCGAATGGTTTGCTATCCACATAGCGGGTACCGCTGCCAACACCAGATGCGTAGGTGTAATCGAAGTTGGAGAACTGCTCGTATTCCTCGGTGTAGGGGGAGACAAAGAAGTAGAACTGCATGGGCATACCCTGTTCCCAACCACGAGGCAAGACCAGACGATCGGGGAAGGCGTTGTGTGGCTCAGTGATGTCCAGAGGGAAGTCGTAGTTGCCGCTGCTGGCGAGCATGACGTACTTGTAGAGTTCGGTGTAGGTGATGCGGTCCTCAGCGGTCCAGCTGAAGTCCTTGGAGCTGCGCTTGATGGTGTTCTCGCCGGCAACGAAGGGATAGACGAAGCTGTCGAGCTGCACAAAGTTCTGGAAGTTGTCCTTCAATGGGATGACACGACCGTATTCATCGAACTTGGGTCCCAGGAAGATGCGTACAACACCCTTCTGCACCTTGTCGGACACAATGTCGAACTCAAAGTCGAAGGCCTTGTGGTTGAGGCGAGCCTGACGGGCCAACAGAGTCTTGTCCCAGACGTATTTACCATCGACAAAGGTCATCTTGTCGTTCAGCAGATTGGTCACATCAGTGTCGACGAAATCGAAGTACGTAACCAGTTTGCTGACCGAGACATCCTTGATGGTGACACCCTCGTAGATCAGTTCCTGCTTCTGGTAGGGGTTCAGGTAGAACTTGAACTTGTAGAAGACATCGGTGAACTTCTTGTAGAATGAGTAGAAGAAGGGATCACGCATCATCGTCTCGAAGTTGAGGAAGACATTGGGGAAGACCTCGTAGTCAGTGTAGTCCACATCGGCAAAGTACATGTGCGACAGCACATACCAGTAGTTGAAGAAGTACTTGTCGTAGGTGTCTACATTACCCTGCAGGTAGTTGCCGATGAATTGAACAGCCTCGGGCTTGTGCAGATCGATGGTGACACCGTCAGCAGTCTTGTAGTAGCCGGTCTCGAGCACATAGTTGATGCGATCGAAGAAGTTCTGGATTTGCTTGAGCATATCGAAGTTGCCGTAGGTCTCGTACTCGAAGTAGTTCTTGCGGTAACTGTAGCCGATGCCATTGTAGTAGATGAGCTGAGGATCGTAACCGTATTCGACCTGTTGGTACCAGAAGTATTCGGGAATGTCGCCGAAACCGTTGGACAAACGTTCCTGGTAGTAGCGGGCCAAGATCTGCTGTACGTTGTAGATCCACCATTCACCACGACGATCCTTCTCCAGACCGAATTCCTTGCCATTCAGGAAGAAAGCGTAGTCCAAGTTCAGGTAGTACCAGTATGCATTCCAGCCCAAATCTTCGGTGAAGTAGCTCATCTTGGTCTCGTCATTGAAGAAGTCAATGTCACGCGTGTAGTCCACTGGCATCCAGAACTTCTGTACACCCTTGACGATCTCGGAGTACTTGGCATCCTTGTTGAAATCAGCAATGTTTTCGCGCAAGAAGAACTTATCCTCGACATACCAGTGCTCACCCAGACCCATCATCTTCCACCATTGCCAGGTCTTCCAGTCCTTGGTGTAGATATAATGTTGATCGGGAATTTCGCTGACATCCTTGTAGAGGATATCCTTGTATTCCTTCTCGTACATAATCAACTTGCTCCACACATCATAATCGAATTTCTCCGCTTCGTAGACGAACTTGCTGTTGAAGAAGTATTGTGGGAAGATCTCGTAGATCATGGGCAGCATAAGTCCTTGGTATTCCGGCTTGTGGATGACAGCCAGCGTCAGAGCATAGATGAACATGCCCTCGTTGACATGGATACGTGCCCAGGCAACGTTACTGACAAAGGTCTCCCAGTCCTTGGCATAGTAGAAGAAGTTGAACAGACCCCAGGCCTGTTCGTGGTGAGTCTTCACCAACGCACCGAAGAATTCACCCTTGGGCAGCAGGGCGTGGAGCTTGTAGTACTGGTAGAACTTCTCCATGTGGGTGTCGAATTTCTAAGGGGAAAGGAGAATGAAAGGATGGTTAAGGATCATTAGTAAGTGAGGGAATAAGGTTGCTGGAACTAAGCTGCTCACCGTGTACTGCGACTTGTTGTAGA
This sequence comes from Zaprionus africanus, assembly GCA_018151435.1. Lineage (NCBI taxonomy): Eukaryota > Metazoa > Arthropoda > Insecta > Diptera > Drosophilidae > Zaprionus > Zaprionus africanus. Next base: position 75,683 of record JAECXB010000947.1, read on the forward strand.
TCAGCTCCTTGCCATGCTTGATCCATTCCTCGAACATCAGTGGGTCCTCAATACGGTTGACGATTTCCAAAAGGAAACGCTGCTTCTCCAGAAAGGCAGCATCGGCTACCTTCACTTTGGTCGATGTGGGCACACTGAATGCGGCCACACAGCCCACCAGGGCCAGCAGGACTAGGGTCAGTTTCATCCTCGTACTCGTTCAAGTTTTCCTTCTCACTTCCTTGCTAACTGCTCCGGCTTTGGTTTGCTGCTCTAGCTCCAAACACCTAAAGACTGTTGATTCTACAGTGCTGCACTTGGCCTTTTATAGCACTGGCACAGGCACAGCCTCTGGCTCTGGCTCTGGCTCTAGTGTGTGCGCTGCACATCATATCAGCATTACGCAGCCAAAAATAGCCATCACCTAATTCGCTTTGTGTGCAGTTGACGCCCTCCGCTTATCAGTCTGCACGCAGGTGACACTCGTCTCTCTGCGGTCTCCTCCTCCCCCTACTCCCTCACCTGTTTGATAAGCGCAATGCCTGCAGCTCGTATTGTGTAATTGCGAATAATGACTGCAGCATTGACATCTATAGAGTCTCGCTATGCTAAAGATTAAACGAATATGTTTAATGTTCCATTTGAACCTTTCAATGACACCGCTTGGCGACGGTTGGACGCGTCGCACAATTGATTTCTTTTCATTTCTTTTTATTTTTTGCATATTAATTATGGACTCTGATATGTTTTCGGAATGTGCGCTCCCGTTTGTAAGTAGAGATGCAGAGGCATAACAAGCCGCTTACAAGGTCAAATGACTTGCAACTTTTCTTGAGGTTGACACCCGCTTGATGAGGGAAACATTGAAAACTTTTCCGTAGACAAACACACACTTCTCTTGCATGTTGGATCTTGATAATGGTTCAGACTTCTGATAGATGGACTATATGGAGCTTGCCAAGAGAGAGCACATTAGTGACTATAAAAACTTGAGATGTATCACACTTTATAAGATTTAAGACACAGTAACAAAGGTGTACCTTCTACCCTTTTATATTTCCTAGTATATACCAGCCAGTAGAATCTGTCTTGAGATAAACGCAGCCGCGACTCCAAGGTAGTATAAGAAATCATGGAAACCCATTCGGGCTCGTTCACACTTAAGACAATATGAGAGTGAATAATAATAATTACATTATATGATTTCAAAGAAGGCACAAGGTTGCTCTACTCAAGTGATTGCTAAGCTCTTTTAACCATATCTTCCTTCTGTCTTTGTCTGTTCCCATCTCTCAAGCACACTTTCCTCCTATATATATATAAATATCTCTTGCTTGGCTACCTTTGCCTGAGGTTTATATGTAAATTTTGGATCTCCTCTTAATAGTTTCAAAGAAGTTATGGTTTTCTTCCACTGTTACTTCATAATGGTTAACTGGCTCCCTGTAAAGTAAGCACGCATAAACATGTCACCTGCTACCCAGTTTGGTTAGCACCTTGTGGCAAAAGAAACGAGTACAAAAGGCAACCAAAGCGTAGTATGTACTGTGGAAAATTGTATAAGGAAACTGCAGCTGCCTCAGCTCTTTCTCTTTCGCTCTTGTTTTCTCCTTCTCTTCTTTCTACTGACAGTGCAAAACTCACTGAAATAAATGCGCAATTAATTTTCTAAAGGAATTTTCTTTTTGGTAGCTACGCTAAAAATTGTTTTGGTACACAGCAACAACAACGACTTCCTCTCAAATTCAATGGAAAACAAGAAAAACAACAACAAAATGAAAAGCGAAAAAACCCTTGCGGGTAGCTTAGAAATATTAAAAAAAGGAAAAAACTCAGCAGTAAAAGCAGTTTTTTACGTTTTCAATAGAAACAAGTGTGTGAAATATTTATATAGATTTTGTTGTTGACCAGCCAAAAATTGTAGGAAGCTTAGCAGGCCGATACCCTGTACAAAGTGTGAAGTTTAAGAGGTGTATATAGGAAGGCGAACATTTGATATATAACTTAATTTTATATGATAACAAACGCGATATCTCTAAATGTTATGGCCATCATAATATACCCTGTAAATTTAATAAATTCCTTCTACACTATTTCTTAGTATCATAAATTTAATACAAATATGCAGCATGTGCAGAATTTTTAATATTTACAACAATTACAGGGTATTTTTTAGTTCATACTACACTCAACTTGATTCGGGCGTATGCAAAATGTTTATGCACGCAAAAAACTTTATATTTTTATTAAAATATTGAATGTGTTTACTTTGTGTGTTACTATCAACTCACCTCAGCTCACCTCAACCCCCCCCACCCCCTCGCTACCTCCCGGTGCCATGCACTGCCCTACCCCACGGAATGGAAAGTTTTGCTTTACTTTTAATTTGTTGTTTTTTCTCTGTGTGTGTGTGTGTGCGATTCTTAATTTATTTTCGCCAGTTGGCACAGAGAGAAATGCAAGGAGGAGGGGAGGGCAAAAAATCAAAATCGCGCAAATGAGCAAAGTTTCGCATGGAACTTTTGCCAGTGCAAAGCTGTAGAATTTATTGCTTTCGAAATGCGGTTGCGCATAAAGGAGAACTACAACAAAAACAGAAAGAGAAAGAACTATGACAACAACAACAACAGGGACAACAACAACAACCACAACAGGGACAACTCGCAGTTAGTGTAAACAGCCAAAGGGGCAGCAGCAGCAGCTGGCGTACTGAGAACAGAAAAAAAATGTAAACAGCAAATTGTTGTTCTTGCCCCACTGTAACAAACTGCGGTCCGTTTGTCCGCCTGTCCGTGCATTCTTTCACTCGTCGATTTCAGCAAAGCCGCAAGGCCGCAACGTAAATGAAATGAAGAAATGAAACTGGAAACTGGAAACGAAGTGAAATGAAATGAAATGAAAAATCCGCACATAATTGCAAATGCGTGAGATACTTTCCAAATGGCGAAATTATGAAAATGAAATGAAAATGTTTTCTCCCAGTCAGAGTCCTTCTCTCCCTCTCCTTCCCTCTTTTCTTCTACTTCGTTGACTTGGGTTGGTCTACTTCAACCAGTTTCAGTTTTTTAAGTATTCCATTCAGGTTTGAGTCCTCAGGGCCATTTTGACGCCTCAACTTTCATATATTCTTATTACTTTTGAATGGCAACCCAAGCAACTTGGCACATTTTGATTAAATTGCCAATTGGAAAGGCGCACAAAGAGAGCACACAGAGTGTACATATACACATTCTATATACCCTGTATACTTATGTTTGACAATAAAGAAACAAGTTCTAATCTCCGAATTGACCTTTGCCTAGTCAAGGCAGTTTGTCAGGAAAAAAACCATTTGAACAGTGTGATAAGTTTAGTTTATGTGCTGAAAAAATATTAAAGTACGAGTAACTCAAGCTGTGAGTCACATATAGTTAGAGAGGTTTATAGAAGTGTCTTATCAGAGTTCTGACAGTTTTCACAGTTTTATTGAAGTATGAAACTCTTAAACAGTTTGAGAGGTAATCAAAATGTTAATTTTAAGGCAGTTACTATATAAATATTAATGAAATTATATTAATAAATAGACTATATAACATATGTATTGTTAAAATAGACTTGATATAGAAATTATAGAAATTATGAATATGCGAGTATTTTAAAAATTATATAAATAAATATAAATATATTTTATATATATTCTTAAATTACGGCATAGACTTGATATACACAATTTTATATATTTTATAAATAGATCAGGCTAGACCGATGCTGACCGATGACTAGACTAAATGCTTATCAAAATGTGTAGCATATTAATATTTATAATAATATATATACAATATCAAATTAATACCTACCATATAGGGTCAGTTGGGGGCAGTCTGACTAAACAATTTCTTTTTTGAAATTTTGGGGGCTCGCAAGTGAGCAAGAAAAGAAGATAGTGTAGTATGTTATGTGCACAAATTTAATATAACATATTATAATTTTGTTTACTAGCAAATATATGTATAGTAAGTTTAGTATAAATATCACTATATTAAAGTAAACTGCAAAAGTATAGTCAAGTTCTACCAGTTTCTTTAACTATTACCTACAAAAAATCTCATAAAAGGTCTGCTGAGTCTTTACGGCAGTTTTAACTTTTATAAGAACTTATTAAAATATTAATTTTTAAAAATATGTATGCATGAATAGGCAGCTCAGAAAAATTTAAAATCCCATCTAAAACGTTTTTCAATTTAACCGCCGTGGAACAAAGAAAAAATTGCCCACTTAAATCGATGCATTGTTGATCTTTTGTAAAAAGTTAATGATTTTAACAGCGATTTGTATTACCACAGAACGCCTCCCCCCCCTCTCCCTCTCTTTCTCTCTCTCTCTCTCTATCTGCCTATCTCTCTCCCTCTCTCACTCGACCCACATACTACTTAATTGAGTCGAGTGCTCTTTTATTTAAAATGTGAAATTAATGACCAGAATATGGCAAAAAAAAACAAAACAAAACAGCATAAAAATTGAGGAGGATATTGTAAAAAACACCATTAAACTATTAATCAATACTCTCATTGAATGAGAGCAGCACAAAAAAATACATATATAAAACAACAAAGTCTGATGCCTGGCAATGATGATGACGATGAGAAGTTTTGCCCACTTTATGAAATTTAATGGGGCGGGGCTTACAAAAGCAGCGCGGCAATTATATTTTAAAAGTTTTTTACAGCTTTACGTAATTTTTTTTTTAGCATGTGCAATATACAATTTTTTTGTGTATTGTGAGGCTTTCGTTTGTGTTGTTGTTGTTGTTGTGTGTTGAGTGGAACTGGGAACTGGCGCTGGTACTCGTACTGTGTTACTGGTTCTGGTGCTGGCCAAGATTCACTGAGCCCGAAACATAAAAAAAGAGGAGGAAGAACTCGCACAGTTAGTGTGCGACGTATGTGGGCGAAGTAGTAGAAAAGTAGGAATACAAAAAACACAGAGAGGGGGAGAGAGAGAAGTAGAAAGAGAGGGGGAGGGAGAGGGAATGGCAGGCAGTACATGACGCTTGGGGGCACAATAGCGCAAAAGTTTCAAGTGGACTCTCCTGGGGGTTGGGCTCAGTTGCTCCAAGGGGTGTTTGGGCATAGAAAAAGGGGGAGGGAATGGGGAAGAGGTGTGTGGGGGTGTGGGGTGTGTGCGAGTGTGTCGGCATCTGTTCAACGTTGTGGCACATATTCCACTTTTTGCCTTTTATTGCCTGTTCTTGCTTACCCCAGTCTCAGTTGGGGGCTCTTCTGCACTGAGCTGCCCCCTGCCACCCCTTCCCCTCAGCTCTGCATGCATGTATTTCCATTGTTTCAGAACAATGTTATCCATTTGGCTGCGCGACTCACTTTGATTCTTGCCATCTCACTCGCACTCTCTCACTTGCACGTCCATTGTTGTTGTTCTTGTTTTGTTGTTGCTTCTCCACTCTGTTTTATTTATGCGCTTAGCCTGGCCAAGGCAATTTAAAATCAAGCCAATTGACCAAGTTGGGCAATTTTTAGCAACTCTTGACTGAGTTTTTAGGCTTGAGTTTTCCTATTTTTGTTTTTTTTTGCTGCAGAAAATGCATAAATTAAAAATAAAAGCACACCAAAAATTTTAAAATTGGTTTGTATTTTCCGCACTCTATTTAAAAACTCTTTAAAATGCTTTAAACCCCAAAAAGATTCGTATTTCTCCCATGCGATATTTTGCAGCGCTAGCAGCGCCTAGGCAGCGCATAGGCAGCGCAGCTTTGACGTCGACAGCGCTGCTTTGTCGCTTCTTTACATGTCTGATTAGCATTCTGTGTGTCGCCGTCTCGCTTGTCTCGCTGGTTTCGTGTCGCGCATTTGCCGCAAGGCAGACACAAGTCAGGATGGCCGAGTGGTCTAAGGCGCTGCGTTCAGGTCGCAGTCTACTCTGTAGGCGTGGGTTCGAATCCCACTTCTGACAAGATTTTTTTTGATTTTTAATTTATTTTTTCAATGTTTATTTTGTTTTTTTTCTACTTTTCTTTATTTTGTTGTATTTTTAGCTAATGCAAGTTTATAGTAAACAAACTAAGTGCTGCAAAAAATATTTAACACTTACCGCAAATGCAAACACAACTTTACAATGTTGTTATTCGCTTCTTGTTGTTATTGTTGTTGTTGTTATTGCTTTTGTGGGAGTCTTTCTGGTTTTGTTTTTTTTTTTGCCCATCGGCACTTGAAAATGTCTGTGCGCTGCTTTCGGTAGCACATGGCGAACATTAACAAAGTTTCACTTGGAAATTAAGTTGCTTTTCTGGCTGCACTGCAAGAGAATTCAATAAATTTGCCCAGAAAAAAAGGGTCAGATAGGGAGAGAGAATGGGAAAGAGAGAGACAGAGAAAGAGCAGCAATAACAGCAACAGGAAGCGGCAACAGAAAAGTTTCTGCAGGTTTTTCTACTACCCTGTTGTTGTTGTTGCTGCTGCTGCTTGCAACATGACGACCACGAAACGGAACCTCCAACACAGACACATAGCAAAGCTCATAAAATATTTAACTGCACACACACACACACACAAACGCACACACGTTCGTTTGAAATTGTAGCATTGCGCAAAAAAGTGCGTTCAAAACAATGAAAGTTCTCAGGGCTCTCTCTCTCTCTCTCTGTCGCTTCCTTTGGCTTCTCATTTTCCGCTGCGCTGAAATGCAAACGACACACGCACGCACACACACTCGCACACACTCCAGCACACACACCTGCTGCCCATAAACACAAAAATATCGAACAGCAAACGGAAAATTACACACACAGAGAAAAAAGGAGCTAGAAAAAGCCACCGCATTGCTTCGTTGTTTGCCGCACCCTTTGACCCACGCCAAAAAAAAAAACGCACCCGAATCTGGGTTACAAAGTTTTATTTCCAAATGTTGTTTTCTGTGGCTGCGGGGCGGCGTTGGGCGTGGGCGTGGCGTTTGTTCCAAACCCAAAGTGAATTTATGCCAAACGCGAATATTTCCATTGATTTTGGCTTGTTTATAGCCATTTTTTGTCCTCGTTTTGGCATCTTAAATGTGGTAACAATTTTATTTTTGTTGTGCCAGTTGTTTATCTGCGGGTTTTGCTCAACATATAAATTGTGCAACTTGATAAAAAGTAAGTGAAAAACTCAAAAGAAAAATGGAGGAAAAATTAAAGATTTGTTTGCCGATATTTATGGTCGTTTAGTTGCTCTAAATAGCTAAGAATCTAATGAAATATTTAAGATATTTATTTATAATAATTATATTTGTATTTTATATTATGGTATTTACATATACAAATTAATTTCTAACTGTTTTTGTCTGTCTCTCTCTCTTTGCAGGTGCGTATACTTAATATTTGTGAGTGGCAAATCAAAGCTGCAGCCATGCTAAGTATACAATGCAAATTTATACATTATCTACGTGCTTGTGGCATAGCTATGATGCAGACTGACTGTATATATATTTAAGATTGCAACAGAGTCGTTAAAGTTGCACTTAATAAATGTAAATAACGAAACGTTCTTCAACTTCCGTTTGCCAGCGACGGATGATAAATAACCGCAACGAGTTCTCGAGCATATCTTCTCTTGCTTTCTCTCACTCCCCTCTATCTCTGCTTATTCTCTCTGCTCTTCTCAGTATGATTCTCCATTTTCATTTCGCTGGAAATGTTGCTTTGGACGTGGCTCGACGTCATCTTCATCATTGTCTTTGTTCGTTTTCATTGCCGCTGGCGCTTTTATCTTTACATTCGGTTTACTTTATTTCTTTCTGCTACTCTCTACGTCTTTTGTATTACGTGGGTAGCTACGTGAGCACACGACAACGACGACGACGACAGTGTGTACACACTCAGAGTCGTAAAGGCCTTCAGCAGAGCACATAAAAATACACTCCCCTTCGCCCCCTTGGGTCCACTCCTTTGCTTGCCCTACCTGCACTTGTTTTAAAAATGGCGGCGCCATCACAGAGAGAAATTATGAAAGGCCTGAATGCCGTTACAGGCTCAAAGCCAAACGCTTTTTCACCACTTAAGACTTTGGGCTTCATCGGGCTTTTGCCTTTAAATAAATAAAACCAAAGTCGCTGAGCAGTCAAAGTGAAGGGGGGAATGGGGAAGGAGGTTAATACGCTGGGGGTGAATCGGCAAAATGCGCCCTTCCTCTCCCCCCCTCTCTTTGTGAAAGGCAGCCACAAGTAGCTCAGGCTCAAGCTGAACTCATACCGTTAAAACCGCAACTGAATAATGATGATTATAATGATGACATTGACGATTTCAATTGTTCAACATCATCTGCAGCGTGGGGGACGGGGAGGGAATAAAGAACGAATGTGGTTGGCTTAACCTTTTCAATGCGCGCCAGTCAGTCAGTCCCTTTTTCGAGGTCACTCTGACAGGCATTTTGTATGTTATTTTCGCCAACGTTTCAACTTCCGCATAACAAGTTAAATCCCCCCACACCATCAACAACAACGCCGTCTAGGCTTTAGCTTAGGTGTTCTAATGAAGCTATAAATCTTGTGGAACATATAATAAAGCCTTTTATTCAATCTAAGAAGGTGGATTACTTTTATGTGTTCTGTAGCGCAAATTTATAGATAAACATTATTTTATGTTGTTTTTTTGAAGAACTTCAAAGATGGAGTTTGTTTTGATCTATGAATATGAATGAAGGAATATATTCTATGAAGGAAAGGGTAGTTAAGAGGAAAAAAGGGAAAGAGAAAAAAGAGAAATATATACTTGAGCTGCTTTTGTTTCTTAAGCCCCATCTGAAGCTGTCTCTTTCCATACTTACTTGGTTCATATCTTTTTATTGTTAATCTCTATCTCTTCTTTTGATTATTTTTATTTGTTTCTTTCCTTTTATCTCTATCCACTATTTTATGATATTAATGTACTGCGATATAATCCTATATTTTCTTCTTTCCTTTCTTGATTCATTTACTTAATCTGCTTCTTATCTATGTTTAGATAATTTGTATTTCTATTTGTTTCTTTCTTTTAATCTCTATTCTCTTTTAATGAAATTAATCTACTGCGATATCTTCCTATCCTTCTTTCTATTCTTGATTCATCTACTCCATCTGTTTTTTATCCTTATATCTCTAACTCAATCAACATTTGTATATATACATATTACTTCCTATTCTATCTACCTATTCTTTGTATCGCTCTCTCTCTACTCACTCTGTTTATATCACCATTACCTGCCATCATTCCTTCTATTCTTCGCTTTCTCTTACTACTTCCCTTTCTACCTCCATCCACGCCACTTTGCCCCTCCTCCTCCTTCAACCATAACTCTGTTTCTGGCACTATCTGCAAGTCTCCTCCCTTCTACCCTCCTCCTTGAACCCATCTCTGTGTGCAACTAACCTAATCCCTGATTATAATCCCAAAGCGCAATGAGCGCTCAATTTCATTAGGGCCAACTCAATCGACTAAGCCGCATCGATGCCAATTGGCACGATGCACGTTGCACCTGCAGCAGCAGCACAAGCAGCTTCAGCTTCAGCTCTGGCTGGGAGGGATCAGGTTCAGTTGTAGTTGGCAGCGCTAACGCTCGATTTGACATGACCCGCTTTATTTTTGAGCGCGTGCCATGTGAACCACAAAAGCAACACTGTCAGATGGAGGCACAAGACGGGGGAAGGGGAAGAGTACAGCGAGGGGCCATGTGTCTGGGCGAGCGCGTCCGTTTTATGGGTCATTGGAGCAGTAGTAGCAGCAGAAGCAGCAGCATCAACTGACGTGCTTCAGCCTTCCATCGAGGCAATCATTGGGGCTCGAGTTTGATGAAAAGCCAACGGGAGCATGCAGCGACATAACCTACATGATAATGTTCATGTCATGTGAGGCAGACGCACAACAAGGGGCAGACAAAGAGAGACAGAGAGGGGGATAGAAGAGGTGGGAGCCAGTTAAGGCGATGTTGCAGCTGCAGCTGAAGCTGGTTGACAGGCAAATGGCATCATTAAACACGAACAAAGTATCATCGTCATACTCATCGCCATCGCCATCGTCGTCAGCCGCCATCAGATGGTATACATAAACTTTAGCACGTGCCGCTCTTACAGTCTCTCTCTCTGTCTCTTCACGCTACGCTGGAAGAAATTGTCAGTGAACTCGTAAAAACTTTAACTACTGGTTAAATTAATTGTTAATCAAGTGCTTGCGTTGCTACTTTACGATTACACACCCACGGAGTATGTTCAGAGCAAGGGAAATTTTGGTAATCTATTTGGCAAGGTTGGAAGGGGGCAAGTAGTGCATGTAACGTGAATAATGTTAGGGATAATGATAGTGTTTAAGAGGTAAAGGGTTTGTTTGAGGGGAAGTTGTAACTGATAGTTTGTTATTATTTATTATGCTAAATAAACTCGTGGATTTTTTTAAAGTGCTTTAAAAAGCTCTTGAAGAATGAAAACATAGTTTCAGAGGTTCTTTTTCTTCTGTCCCTCATTGTTGTCTCTTCTTCTTTTCGGTGTTTTTCTTCACTTCAGTCTTTTCATTTGATTTTCAGAATTTTCGCTTTCTGTTCGTATTAAGCTCTCTGCTTTTATTGGTGGTTTTAAAAGGTCCCGAAGAAATTAAACTTTGTTTTAAAGGAATCTGATTTCGCATTTCTTTATTGTGTCTTCCTTTTTTGTCCTTCTCTCCTTCGATTGTTTTTTTTTTTTTTTTTTATTTATTATTATGTCTTTACTAGTAACTTATTTATTTTCTTTTTATTATTTTTACTATAGTAAAGCCTTTTTTTCTTTGCTGTTAAAAGCTCTTAAAGATAGAGAAAGCTCCAACTCAGTATCCAAGGTATTTCTTTCCTTTATTTCCTTATATTTTTAATATTAATTCTCTCTTGACTTTTTTTTTTTCATTTCTCTTTTATTTTTTTGTTCATTCGTTTAATATCCTTTTTCAACCCTTTTCTTCTTCCGTTTATATTCATTTTCTCTTTTCTATTCCATTCATTCTTTCTACATTATTGCTTCTCTTTCACTTCTTTAACTTCCTTCAACTACACACTCCCTTTCTCTCAGTGTATTGCAACATGTTCTGTGCATATGTTAAGTTTCGTGCTGTGCATCTCATAAAGCCTTCCCATGTTGCACCTCTCACTCGCACTCCCCAGAAAAGTTTGCGCCAATTTACAAGGCAATGCAAGTCATTCTTTGATTGTGTGTGTGCGTGCCAAGAGGTGTGTGCTTGTCCTTGTGTGTGTGTGTATTGGTGTGTATGCGTGCCCCAACTTCAGCCTGGCTCAAGTGCTTGAGCTTGATCAATTACACCCACTGACACTGTTAACCCAGCAGAGGAACACACGCTCATATTTGCCGAGCCATCTCCTCATGCTCCAGCTCCAGCTCCAGGCTCCGCATATCATTGTCAGTGTAATAAGTGACGCGTGGGCTTAATGCACACACCTGTGCAGCAAGCCCAATCTCCACGTCCGTCTCTCTCTCTCTCGCTGCCTTTCTGTCTCCGTCTGTCTGTCTGTCCCGCTATCTATCTGTCTTTGCCTGTTTGCGATTCATTCATGCATGCCTCACTGGCCCAGTTTGTGCGACTGTGCTGTCTCCCTCTCTCTCTGTGTTTATCACTATCTTTGGGTGCGTGCACCTGACATCAGGTGAGCTGAGATGAGGCGAGGTTGGCGCATGCCGGGCATGTGTTTGTTTAGGCACATGTAAAGCATCTTATCTGGCCTCGTGTAAATGCTGCCAGTACCAGCAACGCCAGCAAAGCCAGCCCTGGATCTGGATTATGCACAGTGGCAGACAGACGGGCACCGGCTCCATCTGCCCCACATTCCCTCTCGAGTTCTGTTTTGAGCCAGCTCATGCCGAAAATATCATTTAGTTTCTGTTTGAAGAGCAAGTCATACAGGCGTGAGTTCCTAATGAAGGCAGGCAGGCTGGCTGGCAGGCACAACTTGTCGAACGAGCCAAAGAAAAATGAAAATGCATTACGAGAGCACTTAACAAACGTGTGCAAGAGCTGCGAGAAAGGGAGAGAGAGAGGGAGAGAGAGTGTGACTGAGTGAAAGGCAAATATATCTGTATTCCTTGAAGGTCAGACAAATGTGCTGCGCTAAGTCAAAGGAACTTTAGCTCCAAGATATGTTACTATTAAATGGAATTCCTTAGGTGTAAATGCGTTACACATTTTAATCTGGAACTGTAGAAGAAACTGCATATTAAATGTAGTTTTTTTTTTGGTATTTTATGTTGAGGTATCTTGAAGAAAAATATTGTGCTTAAATTCTGTATCTTTCAAATAAATATTCTTTGATATTCTATTGATTTCGGTAGGCTCTAAGCAACGATACGATAAGATAAGATAGACAAGTTGATAGATAAACAAATCGATAGAAAGACAAGTCAATAGATAGTCAGTTCGATAGATAGACAATGAGATAGTATATAAAAAAGATTGATTATAACATAGGTAGATAAATAATTTGCTTGTATGCTGAATTCTTTGTTAATGTTTCTGTCTTTTATGTCAAATGATAAAGAATAAAACAGAAAAGCTGACATACTTTAATAGTTTTTAGTGCAATTTAAATGCGAGTGTATTCTCTTGCGATTATCAATATCGATTACAATTAGTGTTGCCATATCATTATGTTAGTTCTTAGTCTAACAAAGTTACCAGCTTCTAATATATCTGAGATCGTGTGTGGCTACGTGCTACTAATAGTTACCCTTACTATTATTACAACCTTTGATATTTCTAGTGCTATTTAAATTAGTTAACAAACTCTTATATGTACTACTTTAAAAGTTTTTTGTTTTTTTGAGCACATGCACAGTAAATTATTTTAATTGTTTGCAATGAAAATATGTTAGGTTACATGTGAAAATCTTGCCTTAACATTCCCACTAGAATGTCTGTGAATTTCCCTTGCCTCCTCTGGCTAACACAGCCTTCCTCATTTGTCATTCCTGAATGATAATCTTACCTTTCCGCTACGTATTTTTACGCAACATTAAAAGGTAATTAAATTCACACACACATGCAGCATATCGTATTTATCGTATCTTACTTCCCTTATACATATGTAGACGTTGATATATTCACCCCCTGCTGTGTCTTCTCGCCCGCATGATTCTCGAACTTAACTTGGGCTCTTAAATAAAACACCTGCCAATTGCTTACAACAATTTGTTGTCATTACATTGGGGGCAGGAAGTACGAGTATGGAAATGGGAGACCCTGCTGAGGCCACCGCTGTCTGTCTGACCTCAGTCCCCTCTCTCTCTCTCTCTCTTTGCCGCCTGTCGCAACAAGCCGCAGCTGACAGAAGTTCTTCATCATTAAGAGGCGAATCGCTTACACAAAAAGGAAGAGGCGGACAGACGGTTTGGGGGCGTGCAATGAGCGTAAATAAATGCAAAATAATACAATAATAATTAAAAGTGCATAAAATACGCGCAGCAAGGAACGCAGGCACAGTCAGGATGCCTTTGGTCCTTGGCCTCAGTCTTTCCCTTCCTCTCTTTCTCTCTGTGTCTCTCTCTCACGTTTCCACTTGACGTAAGTTGCGTTAATTGCTGCATAAATGGCGTGTAGTCCATATCCTGTCACATTGCGTGGCACACCCACACACACGCACACACCCACACACACACACACACGTATACACACACAGACCTGGTCTCTTTTCCGGCCTAAATGAATTTAAAGGCTTTTATGGCTTTTCCTTAACGTCTGGCGATTAATTTCATTGCGCACGAGGCACGTTCGACAACAAGGCTATGTATATGGTATGTTGCAGCAAGTGGCCGCCAGATGGTGTGCAAGCCACTCAAAAATACAGTTGTTGCACTCTTTAATCGATAGTAAGTTATCGAAGGATCTTTCAGCTGCTTTGCAATTAATCAAGTTGTTTAAGTTCTTGCACCGCTTAGAGGCTGTTATAAGTTCACTAAATTTATTAATTACCATATATTAATTTAATTATACTAAATTTTTTCTACAACTCTGGAAAGTGAGGAAACCTCTTAATTATCGCCATCACATGCATTTCTGTGCTCCAGGAAACCGCAAATCCAATACAATTATACGCGTAATTCGATTTGAAACCGTACACAATCGAGGAAACCTCATCTGCAGCCCTCACTCTTTTTTATAGCCTGCAGTTTTTTCTACTATTTCCCACCCACCCCTTGCATTGTAATGCAAAAAGTGTAGACGAATTAAATTTAATTGCCAACGATTTGAAATATTAACGAAGTTTTCATTTCAACGCAAATATTTCACATGTCCCCAGGGGAATTGCAGGATATAGTCGTTAGGGGGGAGTGGAGAGGGTGGAAGGGTAGTGTGAATGGCACCTCGGGGCGTGTTCGTTAGCACACAATGCACATAAATTCAATTTTGTTTGCAATGCAGACGATGACTGTATAAATAATAAAATATTGTGTGACCAAAAATGATTTGTGATTGAATTGATTTGTGTGTGCGAATCTTGTGTGGGAGTGTGAGTGTGTGTGGGTGTGTGTGTGTGTGTGTTGGTGACAAGGCTTATTGCGTGATTTATAAAGGACGCAGCTCGTTGACAATGTGGCTTGCGAATTTATTTTGTATAAATTAAGGATTTATATAAAATTATAAATTAATGCATTGTTATTATAATGTGAAAGTTTGGTGCACTTTAATTTATTATATGACAATATTTTGACATATTTGCTGTTGAACTGTGATGAAGAAACCTGAAAAATAAGCAGAAAGTTCATCTTTATGGTAGTGCATGATCATACGTATGTCATATAATAAAGTTACTTAATTCACAATTCTTCGCCCTTATGTCATATCAAATGTTTGTTTGCCTTGTAATAACATATGGCAGTTCTTTTCCATATTCAAAAGGTCTTAAAGAAAGAATCAGATGCATAAACAGATGCACAACCCAAGTGGTCTAACTTAATAACGTAATATTTTCATTATTATCATACCAGGACCAATTGAATTTGTTTTTTTTTATTGTCATATGTTATGTTTATATAAACGAGAGCATATGACCGCATATGGCAACATATGAAATAACCATAGGCTGAAATAGTTTATTTTTGCAGACGAACACAGATGAAGACTATGTTGTATCGTTGTTAAACTACGAGTATCATATAACAGACTCTGAGTGTTTGTTCAATATATTCCTCTATTATCATGTGATATGTTGACATATAAGAAAGCATATGGCAGCCCCTTACTATTTTGATATGCAGGCTGAAATATTCTATTTTTAAAAAAGATACGAATGAAACTTTGTTATATATAATTCTGACTCTGACTGTTTCAATATGTTCCTCTATTTTCACATATGTTTATGTATGGCATAGTATATCAGAGCCCTTTGCCATATCTTCTGTCGTCGATCTTCTTCTGAAAGACGATAATAAATGAAGACTCTTTTGTATATAGTTGTAATATTGTTTTTTCTCTATTATCATGTAAAATGGTAATGTATTCCTTACAACAAAAGAGTCTTCTATCATATACCATACAAAATCTTAATTGGACAAACCAGCTCATGCTTCAATCTGCACTTCCCAAACCTAAATAACATCTCCTTCCTATCACATTTTCCTCATTTCTCACTCTACACTGGCAGCAATGCGTAAGCTCTGTTGATCCCAATTAGCTCTGGCTATAACTGTACATTATCCGTTGTCATATTGCGGCTTAGGTCTGGCATCAAATGGATGAACGAAAGTACATACACTGAGCACACAGGTGACAGACAAAGGTGTTAGCAGTCGATCCAGTTACAGTTCAGGCAGCTTTTTGCCTTATCAAGATGCAAACGACAGCAGAAAAGAAATTGCCAGAGCAAAGAAGAAGAAGAGCAGAAACAGAGAGACTCTGCGACTGGCACATCAATTGCAAAGGGAAACAATACAGCAAAAAAGAAAAGAGGAAAGCGAAAGAAAAACAAAGCAGCAGCAAAGTAAAGCAGCCAAAACCAAATCAAACAAACAGCCTGCAACAGGGTGTGGCTTGGTTGGGGCACGTGGCATGCCAGGCACATGGCACAAGGCATGAGGCATGAGGCTTGAGGCACGAGGCGAGTTACCGATAAGCCTGTGGCCAGAGCAGAGAACGCTGTGCCAGAGATAAGACACTGCTGGAAGGATGGGGGAAGGATGGGAATGAAGAAGAGCGAAGGACAGCGTCGATTTCTGATTTCATTTCGCAACCAACTGGCGGCAGAGGCAGTGGCGGCTCTATGTCTAAATGATTCCCTTGATTCCCACTCTTTTTCCCCTCTTCCTCTCTCTCTTTCTCTCTGTCTTTCCCTTCGTTCTGTGATGTTTGCCTTTCGCTGTGCGTTTCTTTTTCATGCCTTTTGTGCTGCTGCGACGGTTCGGCGTTCATTTCAATTAAATGCAAATCTCAGGCGAGGATTTTTCCCATTGAACGCCGTTTCAGAGCGACCGATGAGGTAGTAGGAAGGGCAAGGGACAGCGAGGGAGGGGGGAATGGGAGGTGGCATGCTGGACAGGATGTTGGTCCTGTTGCCAGCGCCATGGCGTTGCACAGAGTCGTGGAATGTTTTTCACGCATCGCTGCGTTTTGTTTTCCGGCATGCGAAAAGCTCCCTTTGCACAA
Organism: Zaprionus africanus; assembly: GCA_018151435.1. Lineage (NCBI taxonomy): Eukaryota > Metazoa > Arthropoda > Insecta > Diptera > Drosophilidae > Zaprionus > Zaprionus africanus. The sequence goes on from JAECXB010000947.1 coordinate 92,277, forward strand.
CTCCCTTCCCCCCCTTCTCTTTCTGCCCCTCCCTTGCCCCCTTTTCTACTGCTCTTAGTCTCCGCTGCGTATTTACTTTTTTCGACTATATAATTTTTATGTCGTGGCTTTTTTCATGGCTATAAGCCAGAAGGGGCGGAGCATATCGCATTTTAAAAGCGGTTTAACGATTCTTCTTCTTTTTTTTATGCGACGCAAGCGAAATGAAATGTTATCAAATTAATTAATATTCTATATGAAATATTGTTGACTATTTGTCATTCTTACTGCAATATTTTGGGTAGATGCGGAGAAGCTAAAGTTCAGTAACAGAAAAAGATTTGATGGAACCAGAGATGGAATTGTATGAAATAAAATAATAAAAGTTGGAACATTAGGGGGATAAAAATTGATGTCATGCTATAGTCTATATATAATCTACTATAGTCTATTTATAATAATTTTACTTCAGATCTAAACTATAATTTAAGGGAAGATAATAATACTATATTCTTACATATTTAAAATTTATTCAAAAAGAGGATACTCAAATTTAGTTTTCGATTCCACTTTGGTAACCTCCACAAGTTGCAATCAAAATTTCCTGCAACACAGTCTTCTAAATATATTCTGTCCATTTTGACTATATAATTTTGCCCAAATCAAATTGAAGCTCTGGAGAATCACTGCTGCAATTTTTCTTCTTGTTCTCTGCTCTCCGCTGTCACTTGCTCTTGTCTTTGGCATCAACTTCTGAGTAGTTCACTTTGGAGCTGCCTTCACTTCCATTAGGGCCCGTTTCATTATTTAGTGTTTTTTCTGTTCGACCAGCTTGCAATCCCTGTACCTCTCTCTCCTCTCTACCTGTCTCTTTTTCTCTTCCCTCTCTTGGGAGTAGTGCAACATTTTGCTTGCATTTATAAGGTATTTGCATTGTTAATAAACACTGTCTTTTGCTTGCACTGTGCACTCTGCTCTCCCACTCCCTCCCTTTCTCTCTCTCATAAAGGTGCTGCCCATACCTGACTGACTGTGCTTATTTATGCGCAGCAGTCAGGGTTGCCAGGCCCCGTTGTGTTGGTGGTCATTCATTCAATGTGAATGTATATTCCGGGTAAATATTTCCTTTTCCGCTTCGCAAATGTTGCGGTTTTCCATGCTGCGTGTGTCAAGAGGTTTTCCGTAACCAAGAGAATGAAAAATTCATTAAGAAATATTTAATAATCAGCTTTCTGTAGTGTTGCCTTTCTCTCCCTCTCCGTGTGTAGAGTGTTCCTTGAGAGTTGACCAGAGTTGCGCATAAGTTCTGCGTTACTTGCATTGTCACGTTCCGGTTACACGCTCAAAGTCAAACATGGACACGTTGTCGCCATTGTTGCCACAAAGGAAGTGAACATAGGGAAAGAGGGAGAGAGAGAAAGGGGAAGAAGGGAGACAGAGCTGAGCGGGTTGTCCGGCATTTGTAGATTTCGAATGTCGGAATTTCACGTTATTTTCGTTGAATTTGCATAATTTGCAGTAGCAGCAGCAGGACCGTGCAGGACCCTGCAGGACACAGCACGAGCACGGACAGCAGCCAAGCGGAGCAGTTGATTAAAGTGATAGACTGACTCTGTGGGTCCCTCTCCCTCTCTCTCCCTCTCTCTCTCTCTCTTTGTCAGAATTTGCCTTTTGCTACGGTTTTTTATTCAGACTCCCCGACAGGGTCCGCTTCGCTGAATCGTCTGGCGGATTCGGCACGGTCTGCTGCGCCTTTGTTCAAATACATATATATATATAGTTGTACAAGTATGTGTGTGTGTGTGCCCGCAGTCCCTGTGGGGTTTGGGTACGTGTTGAGTTGCAGTTTACTTTGGCGTCGCATACATTTTGAAAGTCAAGGTAAATATTAGATTTTCGGTTGTGGAAATTTTTGACTGTTTGCTGGCCGAACAGTGCCTTTCTCTCTTCCACCCCCCCTTCCCACTCTCTCTTTCTTCTCTCCCTCTCTACTGTATTGTAGATGTAGGTAAAGCAAATATTAGCTTACAATTTGTGGGCTTACATAGTTTGCCGGGTCGAGAGCCAAAAGGCCCGCGGTGGCATTAAACATAAGTTAGGTGCGACGTGGTTTCCGTGGGGAATTCAGGAGGAAAGAAGGGGAGAGAGGCAGCGGAATTGCAATGCGTTTTATCGGAGCACCCTAGAGGCTGCTAAAAAGTGTGATCCCTAACAGAATAGAGGGTACAGCAGCAGTTAGGGGTTACTACTAGGGAGTATACAGAGAGAGAAATAGTTAAAGGACCTTAGTTACTAGAAGATGGGGAAGAGCAGCTGTGGGAGCAGGGTTTCAATACTAGAAAGCAGTGTAGAGCATCTGAGAGAGCTAATGTGAAAGACAGGTCTATTTAGAATGCAAATTAAGCGTAGGAGTCAAGAACTAGAACGTAGGGTTGCCATAACAACAGACTTTTCCCAGCATCACTGCCAATATTTTTCCCACTTGTAACCCGATGCTTGAAGGGGTTAACTTCTATTTATAAAACTGTAGCTGCAGGCAGCACTATTATAATTTGACATATGATATGGCAAAGGTTATTTGCTGATTTGCATTATTAAATTATATGGCAAAGGGTAATTTTTATATTTAATTTTCTACCTTTCGCAAAGTATGCCATAACTAGTTCTATAACTTTATTTGCTCTGTCTCACTTGCCATTTGCTATTCCCTTTTGCTCCAAATATGTCTTTTTATCTGTCTTTTCTCTGCTTCTTTACACTTTTCGTTCATTTCCACCTGTGCTCATTTACTGTCTGTTTGTCTCTCTTTTACCCCTTTTCACACCCTTCTCAGCATATTTCATTAGCAATGCAGCTGTCTGTTGCCGCTGTTGCTCTGTCTCTCTCAGTCCCTCTTTCTGTTTCTGCTGCTGTTTCAGTTTCTTCTGACAACTCGGCAACTCTGTTCGTTTCAAAGCTTTTTGTTGCTTTTAATTAAAGCAGCAAATTAAAAATGTCGTGAGTATACGTATGTGCCGAAAGCGTGAAACTTTTGCTGTACTTGCGTGAACCTTGCCACCTTCTTTCCCTGCCCTGCCCCCTCTTTACTCTCGCGGCTGAAGAGTTGCCTTATCAGGCAGACAGTTGCGCACATGTCTGTCTCACGTGTCACGTTAAACGTCAGGCAAACAAAAGGCCTGTTCTATTTGAAAAGCTCGTGAATAAAAGCTTTTTTTCCGCCCATTAATTTTGACTCTCCACCGAAATGAAAAGTGTGAAGCGACAGGGAAGAAAAGAGGGGGAGACTGCGGCACAGGTTGCAAGCAGATGGACATGTACGAGTACAATGTCGCCCCCTCTTCTCCCTCGCGATTATACGTGAAAAAAAAAACAACTATGCGAACCCAAACTCGCGTCGAAACTTTTTCGCTCTTTGTGGTTGACCGCTTGCAGTCAAAGTTAAAAGCTGAGGTTAAAAAGTTCCCGGCGACATCATTGATCAAATGAAGGTACCGGACAAAAGGGCGTGTCACGTTAGCCGTAATGATGCCAGCGGGGCCACAAGTGGCTAAAGGGATGAACGAATGGATCTGCGAATTAAGAAGATACTGGATAGAATTGCAGTTGAAAGAGGATATTGAGAATGCTGGAATGTGCTTTAAATGGAGGAGTTCTATAATTAAAGTCAATTCTATTGTTTTAGAGGATTTATAATATCTTAAGACTCTTAAGGTACTTATGTTTGTATATTGATGCTATAATCTTCTGCTTTTCATTAGTAGAATAGAAGCAAAGAACCCTGTGATGTTAAGAATATTTAAAAAGAAGAGAAAATAAAGAAAATTTGAGCATTAAAGCAAAGGAAACCATAGCTGAAATTATTCTTTTCCATGAATTTTCTAATCTTATACTCACTCAAAATAGTTCGACCTTTAAAAATCAAGTAAATATATCAAACTGTCTGAACAGTTCCAATAATTTTATTTCCTTTAGCAGCATTGATGATAAAAAAAAAAAAAAAAAAAAAAAAAAACAACTGACCAAAATGAAAAACCCTGAATGAAAAATCGCAACAATGTTATAAGCAAAAGAAACCCCACAAAATCAAAGTTTCTCTTTTCTACATCTATTCATATTTCTATTTCCATCTCTTTTATATTTCTCTCTAAATCCTTAAAACTCAAATGGAAGCCACCAAAGTGTTTCCATTCCCTGTTCAATTTCCCCCTGATAAATACAATATCATTTCGCTCCATCCAATTCATTAAATTATTCCCACTCTCCTCCACTCCACCAAATCTCATTATTAGCAAATGAGCTTGCCCCGCCCCCCTGCTGGCCTACAAGTACTGTCTTTGTCTGACGCTCTCTAGTGCAAACACCTTTGCATATAATTACCGACAACTCCCTGGGAGATTTAAGGACTTGCCTGGTTTTATCCTGGCTATACCCACTGCCAACTTCAGTTTGTGACAGCTGACAACTATCAGCGGTCTCGCTTCGCACAACAACAGCAACAAAGAGGAGTAAAAGAGACAGAGAGATACGGCTAAATTGCAAACTAAGCTAAAGTAAACAAATGATAAAAACTTTGCAACGTCTTCTCTGCTTTGCTTTCCTTCTTTGTTGTTGTTTCGTTTTTTCGCCACTAAACGGGGTATCCTTTGTGTAGGCAGCTGCCCGCATGGCGTGTCTCTCTCTCTCTCTCTCTGTCTCACACCCACGCTGTCTGTCGTGCGCCATTTGCATAACGGGACAACACAGACAAATGGCGACCGATGCTGCCTCTGCTGCATTGTTGCGCTATTTTGCAGCTCTTTAGCTGCGCTTTTTGTCCCCTTTAACGCCGTCTAATTGCCTAATTAGGCACGCCTCTCCCCCTCTCTCTCTTTATATTTGTTTTTCATCAACTCACAGTCTCTTTTTGTCTTACTCTCTTGCAGGTCCCGAAGATATACTGAAATTTCTGGGCAACGAGAGTGTTGTGGATCACTTCAAGCTCGTCACCAAAGATGGCAACAGCCTTCTCATCGGTGCCAGGTGAGTGTTTTTCCGTACTATTTACCTTTTTTGTCACGCTTCGCTGGAGCTGAAGCAGTTTTACCCCATGGGAAAACGGGCGTGGCACTGCATCCTCATCGTCGTCGTCGTCTTCATCGTCCACTCAACCCAAATCCCCTCGGAGGGAGGCCTTTGCAACTGGCCGCCTACTTTTTCACTTTTAATTCAGCTTTGTGTTGTGTTCTATTGTTGTTGGGGATGCAAAAAAGCAGCAGCAAAGGAAAGTTTCTTTTTCCGCTGCTCCATTTCGCATTCAAGTGGGGGGAATGGGAAGCGGAGGGCGTGGCATGCACTTTATGAGTGGAGTCGGGTAGAGAGTCAGTTTAAAGTTTTATAATTGCATCTGGTCAGATTCGGTGAGAACTGTAAATGGGAAAATCAAAAAACGTACAGAGAAGGGAGAAGGAGGTAATGGTTTAGAGGTGGGAACTATGGGGAAAGGCCCAAAATTATTTAAACTTTATTTATTGACGAATTGCGCTTAATTAATTGGAGAATGCATTGGTTTAGCAAGCTCGTCTTGTTAATAACTCTAACTGAGGTTGTGTATTCGTAAACAAGTGAAAAGGCTTTTTAATTATGTTTAGTAATATACAACAAATGTTTTTTGAAGTTGCGAAAGTTGGCGTGATATGAAATCAAGTTCCCTTTGATATAGTAATAGATTTTATCTCAGTTTAAAAATACTAATGATCGGCAATGATTTCTTTGACTCTGTGAAAGTAATTTTATGTTGACAAGTTGTTACTTCTACAACTACTACTAACAATGCTTCCATTACTACTACATCAATTTCCACTACTACTACTACTACTTCTACGTCTTCTTCAACTACAATTACTGTTACAACAATTAGAACGATTACTTCCACAGCTAGTTTTATTACCTCTACAGCTTCTACTTTTTCTACTGATTCTACTACTACTACTGATACTACTAGTACTACTACTACTAATATTACTACTACTATTGCTACTTCTACTACTAGTACTACTACTACACTACTACTATTGCTTCTACTACTACTTATACTACTACTACTGATACTACTACTACTACTGATACTACTACTACTACTGTACTATTACTACTACTGATACTATTACTACTACTGATACTACTACTACTACTACTACTACTGATACTACTACTATTACTACTACTGATACTACTAGTATTAATACTACTAATATTACTACTACTACAACTACTTCTACTACTACCACTATCACCTACTACTACTACTATTGCTAATACTACTTCTACTGCAACTACTACGACCAATGCAACTAGTTCTTCTACTACTTATATTCCTACTTCTACTACTACTACAGATACTACTTCTACTACTACTACTACTACTGATACTATTTCTACTACTACTACTACTGATACTACTTCTACTACTACTATTACTATTACTGATACTACTTCTACTACTACTACTACTACTACTACTGATACTACTGATACTACTGATACTACTTACTACTACTACTACTACTACTACTACTACTTTAACTACTTCTAATACTACGTATTTACTATACTGCAAGTACTACTACTACTACTGAATACTCCTTCTACTATTTATACTACTACTTATGCTACAACTTTTACCACTTCTACTGCTGTTTCTACTAATACTATTCATACTACTTATACCACTAGTACTTTTTATACTACTTCTACTTCTACTACCGCTACTCAATTTTTTACTTTTACTACTTTTTTTATTTCTCCTTATCTCCCTCCAAAAAGTCAAGCATATAGTGAAAACGATGGTATTATCAGGCACTCTATTTTAATTAGAGTACTATCTACTACTGATATTATCGAATTTATCTCTTAGACAACAGTTAAAATCATGAAACCAGTTCTATCAAGCACAGTCGTGTTTTTACAGTGCACTCGTAGTGAAGTTATTTAGTTACTTTAGTTATTTCGAATACGTCGCTTCGATCCTCTTCGTGTTGTGAAAACATAAAGAAAATGTTGTCCAGTTGAAAGTATTTTACTAGAACCGATAGAGTATTGTTAACCTTTCAAAATGCGATCAATGTGGCTGGTGCGGGGTTTTCGATCACAAGGTAGCGATGACCGAAGCTCTCAAAATGATTCTGTGATAACGAAGCTCATCATTTAGGTGTCCAATGGAAGAAACAACCGATATTTATCTTTACTGTCGGCCTCATCGTGGGCGGTTGTTTTCTGAAGATTTGCAGTGAACCTCTATCGGTCGACAGATTCGATACGTATGTTGCACAAAATCGATTCAATCTTCGAAGCTCCTCGTATGAACTTACTACTCTCGAACCAGAAGTTATCAATGAGCATCCATGGGATAATTATACTTTGGCCGAACAGATCAAAAAGGAAGTGCGTTTACTTTGTTGGGTTATGACCAATCCAAACAATCACAAGGCAAAGGCTCGCCATGTGAAGCGCACTTGGGGCAAACGTTGCAACATTTTGCTTTTCATGAGTTCCGAAGCAGATGAGCAACTGCCGACGGTTAAGTTGAACGTAAGCGAGGGTCGTGATAATCTATGGATGAAAGTAAAGCAGGCCTTCACATATGTCTACCAGCATCACTACAACGATGCAGATTGGTTCTACAAGGCCGATGACGATACCTATGCTATCGTCGAGAATCTACGCTACATGCTCTACCCCTATCATCCTGAGACCCCAGTGCACTTTGGTTTCAAGTTCAAACCGTATGTCAAGCAGGGTTATATGTCGGGTGGTTCAGGGTATGTGCTAAGTAAAGAAGCATTACGGCGCTTTGTCGTCGAGGGTATTCCGAATCCTGATTATTGTAGGCCTGGAACTACAGAAATGGAGGACATAGAGATCGGAGCGTGCTTGGAGAAGCTAAATGTGACGGCCGGTGATTCGCGGGACTTCAATGGACGCGGTCGCATGTTTCCCATTGATCCAGAGTTTCATCTTATACCAACGACAGATAAAGACTTTTGGTATTGGAGCTTCATGTACTACCAGACAGATGATGTGAGATTCTAAGGTTGATTGCGAAACAATGTACGGAATGATTTTCAAAAGTGCCTTTGCTTTTTAGGGTCTTGACTGCTGCTCGGACAATGCCATATCCTTTCATTATATTAATCCCAAAATGATGTATGTCATGGACTATTTGATTTACAATCTAATGCCGTTTGGCATACTACGATCGCCTGGTCGTCTGCCTAAGAAACTGGCTGTGGGTGAGTTCATGTCGCCGCCTGATGAAGCCTTAGGCCTTCTCGACAGCAGTGAGGACTCTATGGAGGACGGAGATGAATTAGTTGAGAATACAACAGCAGATTCCACTCAGACCCAAACTCCAAACGAAGAAGGAGAGGGTGAGGTGCTGTAATAGTGCACTCTCAATTATATTTCACTTTAAGATAAAAGAAAAGGTTAAATAAAATGAAGACCACAATAAACAAATGTTTGATAGCTTTAAACAATACGTAAACCTCAGCTGCTCAATGACTAACTTAACCTTTCGTCAACTGGAAACTGCTTAAACTTGTAAGCATAAAATGATTCCTCCCACAAACCTCATTAAGTGCTCCTTGGGAAGGCATAGGAAACCCTTAGTTAAGCATTTTAAACTTTTCCCATAAGGATTTTTGATGCGTTTACCCAAAAACAAATACAACAACGAGCATTAAACTGATGTCGTTACAATCTCTAACCGAAAATAGGCGAAACGAAGCGAGAGAGAGAGGGAAGGAGAGTTCAAAGTTGAAAGTTGAAGCCTTTAACAAATTGCCAGGCTGTCCCCTTTCCCACTAGAAACTCCCCTCCCTCTCTCTCTGCCTGGCTTAGGTAATGTCAACTTTTTGGAAAAGTACCAACAGGCGGGGGGAGGGGTTACCAGGAGGGTATTCAACGTGTGTGTAAGCCTCGTCGTCAGCATTTGTTTAACATGTTTTAAATGAAACTCCGAAAATGCAGTTCGACTTGCAAAGAAGGAGGTAAGCAGAGGAGGAGGCAGACTTGGCATAAAGCAAACTTCAATTTACTTTTCGCACACATTGTATTTAATTTAAGTAGAAAATACTGAGTGGGCGAGCAAGCAAGAGAGAAAGAGAGAGAGACAGCGGCTGACTATATGAAAAGTTCGCAAGGGCAACGCAAGAAGACAGTCGAAGTTGTGTGGAGTTGAAGTGGCTACAAAGAGAGAGAGAGAGAGGGGAGCAAGAGGGTTCCGGAGGGGGGCACAGTCAGTGCCAGAAGCTAACGTGCGTGGTAACTTTGATTTTGCTGGTGCAGGCAAAAGAAAAACAAAACGAGGGCAAAACTTTGCAGCAGGTGCCCCAAGATATGAAAGGTTGACAGAGGGTAGAGCGCGGTAGAGCAGGGGCAAGGAGAGGGTGCTGCGGGGCTGACAGAGAGTTGAGTGCGGCGCTGTTAAAGTTTGAAGCCCGGCTGAGCCTCAAGTGGTGAACTTAAAGGGTTGCCCGCAAGTTGAAGAAGTAGCAGTAAAGACAGAGAGAAAGAAAGTGGGAGAGAGAGGGAGAGAGAGGGAGAGAGAGGGAGAGAGGTAGAGCGTAGCGGGTGCGCATTGTGTATGAGCATTGTAAATTCTGTCGCCGGGCACAAAAACCGCAAAAGATGCTTTCTGCGAATGTTGCCGTGGCCAGGTTTATTATATGCAGTGCCATAGACAATGGAGCAGGTCTGCTCAGAGCTCCCTTATTTCCCCCTCCCTCTCCCGCACACATGCAAATGTGCGCCAGCTGACACACATATTAAAATGTTGCATACTTTCTGGCCACAGCCAGACGTAATAAACTTGTGAGTCTGCGCCTGTGTGTGAGGCTGTGTGTGTGTGTAAGGAGCCAAGGAATTTGTGCCAAAGGAATGCGTGCAGCTTGTAAGACAAGACGTCGCCACGCCCCTCCTACTCACGCCTTGCGCCTGCTCTGCCAGACACAGCAGACAGTGCAAAACTTTCAAAAATTGCAAATAGTTTTTGGTAATTTAATATTAACACGAGTTGGCAGTCAGCTCGCCTTCCCTCTCTCACATTCTCTCCCTCTCTCTCTCTCTCTCCTTCTCTTTCCTCTTTGGCCTGTGTTTGTTGCGGCTTTCTCTGAGGTCACACACAGGCAAACAGAGCCACCCACACAGCCTGCCACACACGTTGAAAATTTTTGGAAAATTGCAGAAAATACATTTTGAAAAGGCGCTGTGGGAAAATGTTTGGTTTTTGCAATTAGTGCGGTTTGTGCCATCGTTTCATTTAATATTTTATGTTGACTTTGGCCCAGCACCAAAAAAAAAAAAAAAAAGAATTACAAGAAGAAGAAGAAGAGCGACTGGAAGAGGAGCAGCAGGCGTTGCAGCTGCCTTCGCCTCGTGTGTTTGGCCACAGCTTGCGGGCTGCAGCGCTTAATAAAATAATATAGTTTGGCTATGAGAAAGTGCAATCTCGGGTAGGAAAAATTAAGTTTGTTATGTGGGAACAGAAAAAGTAAAAGAGAGAAGAAGGATTTTCATTTTTAAACAGAGCTGCAAGTTGAAATTTGAGAGGTTTAAACAGTAAGTTATATATGGCAGGGAAAAGAAGGGAAAGTTATTGAAAAACAAGCTTAAAATATTCTTTAAATTTATGAAGTATAAATTGAAAAAATAACTGAGAGCTAAAAAATGTTTAGATTAGTGTTATAAATGGGAAACTATTTATTGAATAAATTGTAAATGCAAAATAAAGAAGAGAAATATAAATTGAGCAAGACAAGAAATAAAGTTCTAAATCTTAATATTTTATATAATTTCTAACGGTATATTTAGGGAATAAAATGGCAAAATTTGTTGAAGATAAATTACTCACATATTAATTTTGCCTACGTTCTCATGCCACTTTTCTCTCAGTGTTTTATCCCAGCAGCAAAATCAATATAAATGAAGTTTTACATGCAATTTCATTCATTCATTCTCACCTCTCTATCTCTTTACATGTTTAACACACACACACTGCTATACATTAATACATACAATATCTATTGTTTAATTTAAACCTCTGTACAACTTGTTCGAAACTACACTCCAGTTCAACAGCGTAGAAACGTTAAAAAAAACAAACGCGGCAATAAAACATTTGATTTATTTTCATTTATTTATTTTTTTTGCGTTCTCTTCACTTTTTGTAAATTTAATTACATGCATAATTTCCGGCTCTGCTTATTTAGTAAGAGCACAAAACCAAACTGATGCTGTAGAGCGCGAAGGAGAGAATGTGTGTGAGGGAGAGAGGGAGAACCCTGCCTGGAGCATAATGAGCCAGCAAAATGCAAACACAACAGAAACGCAAGCAAGGCAGAAAAAATTAAGTGAGCGCGCCAAACACACGCATACAAATTAGTGTTGTATTCGTATTAGTGTAGAGGGAGTGACTGGCTGCGGGAGAGGAAGGGGGAGAACTACAGAGGGGGGAGCTTCCCCTCGTGGTTGCCTTGTCGGCTTTTTGCTAGCTGCGTTGGAGCACGCATGAACGCATTTGTATGCTGCCTTTGTCGTTTGCCAGAGTTGCCACTTACGTGATTAATGGATTTTTAACAAGTTACACACATTCCCAAAAGCAGCACACATACTCACACACTACACACACTCATACACAGCTGCTTACACATTGCCCACTTATCCCAAGCCCAGTCAAAGTAACCAAAGGACCAAAGGCAACTGTTGGTGAAAGCCAAAAGGCAACGTTAGTTGTGCGTGGTGTGTGCGTGGGTGTATGGGTGTAGGGAAGGGTCTACCATGTGTATAAGGCCGTGGCAAGCCTGACTACAACTACAACGGCATGACGGGGCGGAAATGCGAATGTGACACGCGTTTTGCATGTGAAACGTCATGAACAATGTAGAGCGACGAACGAAAGAGTGAAGAAGGAAACCGAAACGAAGGAGACGTAGTGAAAAAAAAAGGTAACGAAAGTATACGCATAAGTTGCCTTTTCCTAAAAGAACTTTCCCACACACACACACACAAACACACACACAGACTTGCTCACGTAGTCACACACACCTGCAGCTGACAATCGCCAAGTTCTGCTTCCACATGCAAAGTCAAAGTGAATTTGTTAAGTTGCCAAAAACAGCAAAAACTCGTAGATGAATGAGGACGAAGAAGGCGCAGGGAGCGGAGGGGGAACTCGATATAGGATATAGAAAAAGCAGGCCACAGAAATGGTTAAGGTAATCGAAAGGCAGCTTAACTGAGCTCGGTTAACCATTTTACCCTTTGATATGCTGTGTGAGGTTGATTTAATTATGCTTCAATTGATTGGAAATTGTGGTAGAAAGGAGAGGGGTATAGAAGTGAAGGAAGAAGAAGCTGCTATTAAAATTTATAAAATTGACAAGGGATATTTTGAATTTGTAGAAATTTATTCTACTTTTAATATAAGACTTCTTAGGATATGTTTAATTTGTAGCACTCTATTCAAAGTTAAATATAAGAATTCTTCATTTGTTCTATCAAAGTCATTTTCAGACTTTCCAACACTTCCATAACTTGCAACGAAATCATGCAAAGTCCTAAGAGTTCGAAGATATTTCCATTCTGTTCGTTATCTTTTAGTTATCAATGTCTAGCTAGTCTTGTCACTCAATGTTTTCCTCAATCTTTTATTTTTATAAAAATATATCCTATTTTACTTGCAATCCTGTTTTTAGTCATCCTTTGATGTAACGTTTGATACTTTGTTATAAAAAAAAAAAAAAAAAAAAATTGTTATTGAGTAAACATAATAAAAATACCTTTACCATTTTAATCTAGACCTTTTCTAGTTATACAACACACTCAAACCAAAAAGACCTTCTCAACTCTAACTTGTTACCCTTTAAACACCAGTTAACTTCACAATTGTCACTCTAGTGACACTCTCCCCCCTCCTGTCTCCTTCTCGCCTTGTCAAAGGAAATTCATGCTAATTGCCAACGCCAATGGCAGTTTGCAGTATCGTGACTTTAATCCTTCGTCTGTTATGCAAATCAATCTGGGAGGCCTGTTAACTTATTCCCGAGCTCTTCTCCCTTCTTTCTTGTGACTTTTGCGAGACAAGTGGGCATGGGGAAAGGGGGCAAATAACCGTAATCGTAATTCAGCGCTAAATTTGTTATTCACGGATTTCGGTGCTTGTCTCTCTGTCTCCTCTATATCTGATCTATTTGTCGGGCAGGGCCTTTCAGTGACTTTCAGAGCGAGGCGGCTCAACGTGAAAATTGGGTTAACACATTAAGTCGTGCCATAGGAGTATGTGTGTCTGTTTGTGTGTGTGTGTGTGCCGCAATGTGTGCGCTCCACGTGCTCGTTCTGGCTGCCATTCTCCATCCTTGTCAGCGTCGCAGTCATCAGCTTGGCAATCGAATGAATGGCGACAAAGGCGGAAATAAAATTGCTAAACGAAAAAACCATTTCAAATGTGGCTCCTCTTGTACTGCCGTCTATCTCTGTCTCCCTCTGTCAGTGCCTCCCTTGTGTTCTTTTTCTTTCTCTCTTTCTCTTGCTAGCTTGCTCGCTTCATCAAGGCATATGTCGGCCTATCTTTTTGGCTTTTAACGTCTTTTTCACTGTGCAACGAGGCATTGCACAGTGGGACAGGTGGTATAAATAAGTGATGAAAATCGATAAGTTGAACAATGTGAACAGAAAGAAAAGAAATTATGAAAAATAATTAAAATATCTTGCATAAAATAATTACAAAGAATCAATTAAATTTATTCAAGTTCAGACTTTCTGAAATCATAAAAAACCTTTCAAAAATCAAAAAATTGTCATAAAATGAAATATTTTATTAATTTCATTTTTATATACATTATTCACAATAGTTTTTCTTTCCAATACGTACTCTAAGAATTATTTTAAAATTTTTTCGTCTGTTAATTGCTGTTTTTGCCCACTGTGCCTTGTTTTGGCAATTCAATTTTTTGTATGCAATTTTCCTTTGGCATTTTTCAGGCGTAGCACAAATTCGTTTACACACATGCACGCACAAGCACAATCACACACACACACACACACACACAGCACATGTTCACACACACTCGCAGCAAGCACACACACTTGCATCTTTTATTTCATTTCAGTCTTTGCCTTTGTGCAACTGTGCAACAATCATTTTTGCGCCGCAAATTCATTTCCGCTTGCGCTCGTTTCACTTGGAGTGTGTACGTATGTGTGTGTGTGTGCGTGTGTGTATGCACAACAATCGCCAGCTAATTTTGTGCGATTTATATACGCGCACTGTGCAACAGCGTTGCATACTTCATGGCGCTCGCGGCGAACCGAAATGAATTTTCATGGCAATTTTATCAAGACGAACCACGCCTCACCCCCCACAATTTACCTACCCATCCACCTATTTTCCCTGCGGCACCAGCCCGTACCGATTTTAATCTGCGTTCCACGCACCCTCTGGACACCCTCCGCCCCCGTCTTCTCCTTCCCTCGGCTTGATTGAAGATTGTAGATTGAATTGTGAAACAAATGTCCTTCCACACGCTGGTACTAGAAGGCGCGGCTCGATGGCATTCTCCATTGTTGGCCATGTCGTTTGGCCATTGTTTAGTGCCCCATTCAGGCCGATACCTTGGCACAAGAGTGCTGTCACTAACAGTGGAAGAAGAAGAGAAGAAGCACTAGCAGAGCATGAGAATAGCAAAAGAAAGGAAAACGAGAAGTGCCCACTGAAAGTGCTCACTGATTCTTTTTAGCACAATGGAGCATCAATGATGTCAGTGGGTAATCGGAAGTGCTGCAAGAGTAGCTGAGTAGTTTTCAAGAAAATAGTGGTGCCTTTGGTATAGGAATATACATAAATATGGCTTATATATGTATGTATGTTTATAGTGTCTTTTGTTAAAGATAAGAAGAATACTATCGATTGTTTTGAGTACTGTGAATGTGTAGCGTTCGTTTGCATTGAAAGCTCTTAAATTTGATCACTCTTTGGGTCTTTTAAGGAATTTAACGTAAAACATGAAATATGCTAATCATTATTCAAGCAAAAATCGCATACATACTATCGATAACTTGCGAATTTACTATCGATTGCCACTAAAACTCCTGCTATTGTATATTTAGCTGTGTAATTTCAAATGTTAGTTAAGTTTTCGAATTTAAAGAAGCATATTTAGGTGTAGAATGTGTAAATGTACAGAAAAAGGTTTAACAAAACTATCGATAACTCACAAAAATACTATTTTATGTCTCTTTATCGATATTTGAGACCTTACTTTTGTACTGTACCAAGTCGACAGAGTCGACATACATATAAGAAACTCACACATACGTTCGCAGGATGTTATTATATCGATAACTTCCGAACTTACTATCGATTACCACTAAACTCTTTCTATAGTAAATTCAGCTCGGCAATTTAAATATTTAGTTAAATATTCTCAATTAAGAAGACATATTTAAGAGTAGTATTTATAAATAAACAAAAAAAGGTTAACAAAACTATCGATAACTCACAAAAATACTATTCGATATTTGAGACATTATTCTTGTCATATTCTAAACCAACCAAGCTACCTACATATTAGACTCTCACACAAACCCACGCATGACGTAATGCCTTCGAATACCTTAACGTTATTAAGTCATTGACTTGCGCTCAAATTCTAAGCTAATTATATAGCTTGCGGTGCCGAAAGGTCACCGTCCTGCCTCAGTCTCTAGCAATTTGCTTTGTGTGTGCTCAAAATTTTGTTGTTAATAATAATAAACTGAGCTCGAGGGCAAGCACAAGGCAACTTTGCCGTCTTTATTGTTATAATTAATATTGCATTCATTAGCCAAATTGAATTTACCAACAAGCAAAAACAGGCAGAGCCAACAAAGAGAGAGAGAGAGACTGTAGATGGAATTGCGCCTAAAATATGCATCGGAAACGTAAAGCAGACAAATCAAACTCCGGCAAAGTCTGACCAGAGGAGCCTTTGATGCGACTAAAAGCTCGCAAAGCCTGACAAATTGGAAATGACAGAGCTGTAGCTAATATTTTATGTAAGAGAGAAGGAGCAGCATTGATCGGGGGGTCGGGGTAATTGGCTCAGTGAGTGCGCTGCACTTGGACTTTAATCATGCTTATGAGTCGAATAAGGCTGCCAGAAAGGCAGGCAGGTGGGAGGTGGGATGAGGGAGGAGGCATGAGGCAGGCAGGTGGCTAGAGAGCGAACGGAGGCGAATGCAATTCGCTTTGTCATGTCGCCGGTGGTCAGCATCACCCGGTTTGAGCCCAATGGTGACACATGGCCAGAGGTGAGCATTGGCATGTTGGCAATGGCAAATGTCGAAATCTAGCACCCCCTCCCACTCCTCCTCCACCTCCTGCTCGTGCACCTGCTCGTGGTCGTGGCTTCGGGTTCCTTCACACAGCTCTCGATGGCATTCACATTTTGCTTTTTGGCATTTGACAGTTTGGACATTTTCTGCTTGCATTGAGTGCTGACGAGGGAGTCGAACTAAAAGGATGCGACAGCCTGTGGAGAGAGAGAGAGAGAGTAGGAGAGGGAGAGTAAATGAGAGATGGATGCCGCATGGGGAAGGCTAGTAGGGGTACCCGAGGTGGTGCCACAAAAGAAAAACGTCGGTCAATAACATGAAATTCAAACCGTCAATTCGATGCATGCCAAAACACAAGAACCAAACTCGACTGAGCAGCAAAGAAGGCGGGGCACAGGAGAGAAGAGAAGCAGTAAGGAGACTTCAGAGAGAGAGGGGTGAGGATGAGGCGGCAATGCCACTGACAGAAACTCGAATGAATGCACGAGCTGCACAAGTGCCAATGGCAATGCCAAGGCAGCCAAGGCGACTAATAAATACACTCATGAATCAATTATGGCAAAGTTTTATGTTTTTTGCTTTTAAAATTAGTTTGAGGTTAGGATGAAAGCGTCTTTTAATATTGAAAACTTAAGGAGATTAAAGAACTAAAGGAGATTATTGTAAAGGAATGGAAAGTGTTGGAAATTGAAACCATAAGAAGGTATAAAACTTAATAAATATCTAAGAACTAAAAGTGGAATGAAGTTTAGGAAATAAAATCAAGAAGAAAATTAATTAATTAATTCTAATATTTACGAATTAAATTGCTTGTTTTACAGTCGACTGGCCGTGGTTGAATAATATAAATAAATAAAATAAATAAAAATATTTCATTTTCGTTTCTAGTAAGTTTGAAGAACTTAGGGCAATGGTTAAAGGAAAAATGTAATTTAATGAAAAGTATTTGAATTGAAACCATAAGAAATTAGAAAGTAAAACTCAGCTTAGTTTGGGAAACTCAGGATAAATAGTTAAATGGTAGGAAAAACAGAAACGTTTCTCAAGAACTGAAACATCTGTAACTATTCGTAATTTGGGTATACTTTATAAAGAACTTTGCAGCATATGCTATATATAACAAGTGGACGACGAAGTTTAAGAAACTTTGAGTTATATACAAAATAGAATTCCCAGACTTGAGAAACTGAAAACCCTCCATCTAAAAAAAGGTTTTTCACATTCCCCTTTAGGTTTTTCAGTTCTCTCCATATACAAAACTCAAACGCGTATTGCATACTTCAGGCACTCGTAGGCTATAGAAATACCTAGCAAGAGAACAGTCGGCAGAGGAATCTGTTGAGGCAGACGGAAATGAAATGAAATTGGTTGAGCTAGGCGAGAGTGTAGGGGAGAGGAGGGAGGTAGGTAGGGGGAGAAAAATGGGCGACGGGGTTAAAATGTCAGTTGCCTGCTGCGCTTCGATAATTTTTTGCATTGACTGCAATTGCTGCGCACACATGTAATGCAATATGTGCAGAGAGAAGGAGGGAGAAAGAAGAAGAGAAGGGGAGGGAGGGGAACTGGAAAGTGGGCACAGTCAGCTTAAGAGGAGGCTTCGTGTGTAACAGATGGCAAATGGCGGCGACAGCGTCAACTTTTTACTTTGTCCAGCTGCCAAACTGCAGCACACACACACACACTAACACACACTGGCAACGCTAAATGGCAGAGTGAGTAACATGAGGCGTTGCCATATCGGGTAAATTTGCTTGATTTGCTGAGCTTTCGGGGCAAACGGCAAAGCCATTTACCGTTATGTCAGCGTTGGCTGCCAACATGAATGCAGCTCAAACGTGAAAGGGAGGAGATGAAGGAGCATAGAAGGAGTAGGAGGAAGAAGGAGGAAGAGGAGAAGGAGAAAGAGAAGTAGGAGTCCATAGGGACTGAGCAGAGTCACCCAACAAAGGCTGTCAATTCGTATGCCTGGCCAAAGTCAACTTCTTTCATGCCTCAAGTGTGTGTGTGTGTGTGCGTGTGTATGTGTGCTGGCAATGGGTATACCCAAAATGGATGACGGCAGAAGCTAACGGTACAGTACTGGCTGCAGCTGCAGACGAGCGCCAAGTTTGATGACGTGTGACATTGAAAGTTGACTGGCAATGGCAGAGCAAAGGCAGCCCGAGAATGAATCCAATGCCAGTAACTCCACAGAGTCAACCTGCCACTCCCTTGCCCCTCCCTCCTGCCCTTGCTCTTTCTACTCAATGCAACTGACTGCAAGCCGTCCATGAATCGCATTTGTAAAGTGCCGCAATTTGCCATCTCAATTGCAAGCGATTCCATTCAGCACGTGCAACGGGCCTGAAGCTAGAAAAATGGCTAAAGAAAGGTGAGAAATGCAAGCAGGAAAAACAACTTGCGAAAGAATTGACAGAAGGAGTATCACTAAAAGAGAGAGAGAGCAGGGAGAAAAACTGAACAAGATCTGTGAGTCAGTTTGAATTGTATATTATATGGAAATAATATGATATGGAAAATATAGAGCGATATCAAATTAGAAAAGGTTTTCTTATGATATTTCATTAAATACTATTAGAGAATAATATCAAAACATGATATATTAACTTAATATGTAATTTAAATTTAATTCTCAAATTTAGGTTTCACTTCTTTTCACTGCATAGCGAGAATTCTATAATAAATTTGTGACATATTTAATAATAATCTTTATAAAAGTTTGTGATTAATTTTTCTTGAGTTTCAATGATTTTTTGAACTCTCAATTATTAAGAACTTTAATTATAAATAAATTGTTACAATTTCTTTCAAAACTTCTAATGTTTTCCAATATATAGTTTTCAAGTCTCAAAAGGTTTAAAAATATTGTTAAATTATTTCTATAATAATTGTGATCTCTTTCTTTAAAATTTTTTTTTTATTTTTAAATTTCTTTAGTATATATTCAATTATATTTATTCAATTAAGCTCAAACAACAAACATTTTCCACGCAGTTCACTTCATTTTGAATTTATAAAATTCATAAGAAATTCTTAATAATTTAAATATAATTCTACATACTTTGTTCTCAGAATTCTACAGCCATCTCAATTTCTGTATAATAAATCGAAGTAATTCCCGCTTGACAAGCGAGATTGCAATGCCAAATTGAAATTTGAGTCTTGAGCTGTTTACAAGTTTTTTCAATTTGCTTTATTGGCCAATTTGCTTGACACACTGTCGAGCTGCCTCTCTAGCTAGCGACGTGTGTGTCAGTGTGTGTGTGTGTGCACTCACTAATAAATAATCAAGTGGCATAACAACAAATAAATTATGAACATTATTCAAATGGCGCTAATGATGCTTAAATTTCGCAGAAAACCATCAGCAGCAACAAAGCGTAATGCGCCATGGAAAATGCTTGTTTCTTCCATCTCTGTCTTTTTCAGTCTCTTCTCCCTCTCTCTGCTTTGTGACAATGGCAGCTGAATAAGTGGAGAAAAAAAAGAAGAAATATGAAAAGAGAAATATGAAAATTAATCAGATCTAGTAGGCAAAAGCAAAAAAATGCATAATTTATATTCATCGTATGCGCACGACACGCACAGACTCCTCGTTCTCCCTCCCTCTCTCCCCTATATGGTCTCGTAGCAATATACGATATGGCAAAATCTGCCTGGCAGTGTGCATAATAAATTTCCACATTTTATTGGCCACACGCGAACCTGCCCCAAAAGATAACTGTGCCTAGGGATAATGATGAGCGAAATGGGCTGCGTTGTCTGGGCAACCAAAAGGATATAACTGCCGACAGAGCCAAGGTCGTACTGACAGGCAGCATGTGGGTGTGTGTGTGTGTGTGTGTGTGTGGCATACCCTGTCGAACATAAACTTGTTTGATAAAGAGCACATTAAGGTTGTTTTGCAACTGTATAAAAGGGGGGTCTTAACGTTCCTTACAACAGAATATCATTTGTGAAACTAGTCATAATTTTTATAGGGATAACTGTGTATGAGCAAAATATATATCGGCTATATTTAAAATATATATGCAGCATTTACATATTTTTTAAATATTGCACAAGTCATAAAATCTCTTTAAAGAGTATGCCAAAGTCACCTTTCTTTGCTCACAACTCTTCCCACTTGTTGTTCGCTTCGATTTTGGGGCTCATTGTCGGTCGCCTTGAGGCAACTTTGCGTCAACGCGTCGTATGAGCAATTTGCATGCTTTGAGCTAGTCTAGACAGTAGCACGAAGGAGCAGCACAAGCAGCAGCAGAAGAAAAGCTGAAAAGATACAAAGACAACAAGAAGAAGGAGCAGCAGATACCGCGACTGCGGTCGCTTTTGTTTGGCGGCTGCTGCTGCCCTCGCTCGCGTTGTTTTGTCTACTTGATACTTTTTTCTGTGGGTCAAGCCACAAAATGGCGGCGATGCTGGCGACGATGATTTTATTCCATTTATTTGGAGGTTTTCTCCTTTTTTTGTTGTTGTTGTCTTTTGCCCTTTTTGCTTTGTTTTTTTTCCTTTCGTTGCGGCAAGGTTTCCTCAATCTATTTTATGGCATCTCATTCACATTCTCTCTCGCACTCTGGCGCTGCCTGCAGTTCTTAACGTCTTTGAAAGCCCATCAACCACAATGCCGTTATTTATGTGCATGTGGCTTTTGTTTTGTTGCCATTTTCAAATATTTGAAAAGGGTCCCCCCCCCCCTTTCTCTTTCCCTCTTTGCCTCGCTTGCTCTCCTTTTTTCCATAGAAAAACGATGACTTGTTACACATAATTTTAAAATGATGGCCAAATCATGTGAATGGGTTCGTGTCAAGACAGCGACAGCGACAGCTGAGGTCGCAAAATGTGCCAAGAATAAATGTATGAAATAATGAATTGCATATAAAGTAATTTATACTGCCTTAACTTGGTTTTTTTTATAAAAGAAAGGTTTAGGGAATTGAGTTTAAAATTATTTAAAAGAGCATATTTTATAGCTAAAACGTTAGTGAGGCTACTTGAGACTTTGAGATACTCAAAGTTTATATTTTAAGTGAAATATATAGAGCAGATATATTGCAGATATCTATTAGATATATAAAAGAACTCTTCTTAAAATATATTTTACTGTTTTTTATCTTAAATCTGTAAATAGTTCCCTCCTCTATGTTCGTTTCAGTTTCTTTTCCTGTTCTTTTTTAAAAAAAAAATCGTTTAAATATTCGAAAAACTTTAATTCTGAATGCAAATGAGTATCAGCACGAGTGTTTGTGAGTATGTGTTTGCCTGCATGTCTGCTCTGTGTGCGATAACTAGGCAAATCAGGCAAATGCATCGATGCATTTTGGGCTGCCCCCTCTCCACCTCCTTTGCCCTCATTGCGATGGGTGATATAACTGCGGTTTGGCCATGTATGCCATCAGGCTCGAAATGATTCGCGGTTTTGTGCCGCAACTTGTGCCAACTCGTTGCACACTCATGAATAAATCGAAAACAAATTCAAAATGCGACGCATTTAACATGCGAGCATTTACTTTTATTTTAATTCGCAAAACATTAGCATAAAACAGACGACGAAAACGACGAAGATAGACAGCGTAAAATGCAACTGTTAAGCGGATTTTCATATTTGAAATGCAGATTTGAATATTTCCAAAAGAGATATTGAATGCACACTTTATTTGCTATAAAGTCGTCGAATGGTTGAGTGAGTTTTAAAGAAAGTTTAAGAGAGAGTTAGATGGAGATTATATAGAAATTGTTGAACAAGTTCAAAACGATAGTTTTACCTTTCTATCGTATTTAAATTTCAATGCATATGTTTAACATTTCAAAGGAAAATACTTTGGGAATATTGAACGAGGTTCTACATAAACTTAAAAAAAATAATCTATTGTATAAAGCGATACTATCGTTTAACATTTCAAGTTTTAAGCATAACTATCGTTTACTATAAATATCGAAAAGATGTTTTTTATATAAATACGGCCAGAATTATACTTCAACCGATGGATTATTATTTTAATGAACATTTTTATATTTTAAATAATTATTAATCGCATTGAGTACCCCTTATTATAAAAAATACGCTTTGAATGATAGTTCTTATTATTAAAAACACTCTTGATATTTAAAAATAATTATAAATGCCATAAATATTAATGACAGGCGAACTTAAACCTTTTATTATATAAATTATGCTGTAAACGATAGTCAATTGCAACTATCGTATATACCAAATACCCAGAGCTCAGAATTACCTCTTTTATATGTACCTAAATTGCTATTTTCTCTTTATTAACATATGAATACCCCTTCATAATAGCTTTTGCAAAGTTTTCTCAATAACTTTTTGCAAATCCTTTTGCAATTTAATTTTGCGCAACGTGTGCAAGCATTTTACCTGTTAGTACAGTTGCGTACGCCACTTAAGCCAGCTACTTGAACTAAACTGAGCAACTAAACTACTGCGGCAAATGCAGTTAAAAGCGCAACAACAACTACAGCAGCAACAACAGCAACAGCAACAACAACAACAATGTGGCCACAGCAAATGCAGTGGCAACTACAACAAAACATGTGCAAAGCAGTGAAAATCCAACGTAATCGTTGCGTACAATGCGACGCCGACGGCGTTGCTTGCAGGCACAGCAGCGCTGGCAACAACAATCACTACAACAACAGCAGCAACAACAACAAGTAGAGCGAGAGAGCAACACTTACTAATACGCTGCCGTGTGGAAAATATTTATGAGCGCGGTTTTAACGCCAAATGCGTTCTATAAAATGCTGTTGTCTCTTCAGCTCTCTCTCCACAATCTTGTCTCTTCTCTCTCCATGTCCTTCTGCCCCTCTCCCTGTTTCCCTTTGCTCTTTACCTTTCCCTCTTTCTGTCCCTCTTCCTCTACTAACTTGCGTCACCTCTGCAGTTTTCTCTGCAGTCTGTGACGCGTAAATAGCATCGCCTGCTTGCTTGTTCATATACGTGCGTTAAGCAGTGCGTTAAAGTGTTTATGCCTGCGCGTGCAACAGAGATAGCAACAGCTAGCAAGCAGTGCGATTTAAATGTTTGTTGTTTCTTTTGCATTTTATGCATTTTGGCACTCAACACAGCGCAGCGCCACCTGCCGTGCCGAGCTCATATACTTCTCACTCTCCTTACTCCCCTTTTCGCTCCTCTTTCTCTTCTCTTTGCACGTTCTTCTCATATGCTAATTTCGCTCAGCGCATTTTATATTTATACGCTGCTGACAACAGCAGCAGCGGCGGCAACAAAGCAGCAAACTGCAGCCAAGTTAACTGTAAAAACCGCAGGGTTGCATTCTCGCTCGTTTTCGTTTGAAGTTGCCTTTTGCTGTTGTCGCTGCCGCTGTCTCTGCGCTTCTTCTCTCGCTGCTGTTGTCATAATTAAAACGCGCTGCATAATTGCCAAACAATGGCACAATGCGAGTGAAAGAGATAGAGAGAGAGGGGGAGAAAGAGAGGTGAAGAGAGGAGAAAAGCAGGCAGGCACTGTGCTTGTTGTCAGGGCCGCTGTCGGGGCTAGGTTGGGCCTGTGCTCGGCAGGAGGGCCCCATTGCAATCACATCCATTTATTCGACTGCCTAACAAAGTGGACAATGTGCAGGCTTTTTTTCCGCTGTTTGCATTGGCCAGGCCATCAGCCAGCACACACACTAGCACACTAACACACACACACATACACATAGGGGACACTTGTAGTGAATGCAACGATGCGCGCTGCAAAATGTTGCCACATTTTGGGGCGTAATTGGATAACGTTGCATGGCAGAGCGCCAACAAAACTCTTAAACATTGTTGCACACACTACACACAGAGGAAGACAGGGAGAGGGAAAGAGAAGAAGAGGGAGAGGGGAAGGCAGGTTGTGTCACATACGGGCAAACTAGAAATATGCCGTTAGAAAATGGGAGCACAAAATGATAGCGGAAAATGAAAAAGACGACACAAAAAAAGGTAGCAGAGATAGAGAAAAAGTCTGTCGAAAAAAAGAAAAAGAAGAAGAAGAAGGAACCCAAGTGGATGCAATTTCCTTGCACATTCAAAGGTATTTAAAGGCCGGAAAAAGTTGCTCAAAATTTTCAAAGAAGCAAAGTCTAAATTCAAATAAAAGTTAGGTACAAAGAGTATGATGTATAGACTAGCTTTACTGACTTTTGGTAGAGCAAATATAATGTTTAATATGAGTAACTTAAACTGAAAGCTTCCGGTGCCCCAACTGCCCCAAAAAGTATGCTATTAATATGAAGCCCATATCGATTTGCAAGCTGAAAAGTTTTCTCATTTAAATTGAATTTAATTAAATGGTGTAAAATATGAAACCAATCTATTTGTGCCTCTGCTTACAGCTGCTAACTCTTCCTCCCTTTCTTCGCCTTCTTCTCTTCACGAAGAAAGCCAAGTGCACTCTTAATATTATCGCAACTTCGGCTCGGCATCCCGGAACTTTGTAACAGGGAGAGATTCACTTTTAACCGCATCATTTGGCCCAACGACCCACAGTCGCTCTCCCTCTCCATCCCCCTATCTCTTTCTCTGTTTCTCTCTGTAGCTCCACCTATGTAGATATCTCTAGCCAGGGCCAGGGCCAATTTGCCCGAACCCTATGCAAAGTTAACTACATATTTATTTTAAATTTTCCGCTCTCTTTGCCTGGCTGCATTCAACCCAAAAACGCCGGAAGTTTCGATAAGGTTGGCGGCAACTGTCGATGGTTTTTGCTGAGAGAGAGGGGGTGCAGGGAGAGGGGAGAGTGCTGCTGGTTCCGTGGGTTGACTCGTTTGGGTGGTTCGTTAGGTGCTTCGACTCGGTCTCATTTTGCCACATGACACGGCAGCCATAAAATATTCGACCAAAGTGCAACACACACATACACACATACATGCAGCACACACACACTCACACTCGCACACTCTCACGTAGTTGCGGTTTCAATAATCAATGAGTTGATTTTATGAAATTTCTGTTTACCTCTCTCTCTCTCACTCTCCCTCTCCCACTTTCTCTCTTGCTTTGCCAATGTTTTTGGCTTAAAACTCACACACACACTCACACACAAACTCGTTAAGCTCGCAGCGTGTGTGCGTGTGTGAGTTTGGGGTAAAATTTTATTAACGAGAATTTTGGAATTTTTTGCATAAATTTTCACATTACTGAATTCTGCTGCCGCTGCCTCTGTCGCTGCCTCGGCTTGGCGACGCCATCGGTTTCGTGTTGATTGCGCCGCAAAAGGTCAAATGAATTTTAATTAATATTTTAATTAACAAAACCGCAAGTTGGCCCCAGCGTAGAATTGATTTTCTCACACACACAGAGATACGTTCCTTATACAGTTCTTTATCTTATATATCTTTACTGACTTTGCTTTGTTCTTTTGTTTTTCTCTTTGCAGAAATACCGTTTTTAATTTAAGCATACACGATCTCGCTGAACAGCAGCGTCTTGTCTGGACATCGCCGGAGGATGATACCAAAATGTGTCTCGTCAAGGGCAAGGATGAGGTAAGTGCGAGAAATTAAAAGTAAACTTAGGTTGTAGATGGATAAATATAGAGTAAGGTGTTATAAGGTTAGGATGATATGAGTTTGAGAAGATTTAGAGAAATTAAGATGAAAACTTATGTATTTTGGCATAGGATCATGAAGCGTATAGAGGAACTTTTGAAAAGTTTATTTGTTGACACTGAAGAGACAAAATATATATGATATAAATATGTCATAGGAAAGAAACGGCGAAGATGAGAAAGAGAAAAAGAAGATAATGAAGAGCATTTTGAAGAGGAGAAATTTAACTGTTATAAGATATAAATGAAGAAGGATATAAAAGCAAAAGTTCTAATATTTTATAAATGTACATGGTACACAGTTATAGTAATATAATGTTCCATAGATGTAGTAAAATATATAACCACAGCAGTCTAACTAATTTCCCATTTTAATTATTGATTACATTTATACAAATCATTATTCTATATCAGTATTTTTGATTTGTGTTCTAATATATCTCTTGCAAACAAAGAAAATCCAACAAATTTCTCAAGTTATTGATCTTTATAGAACTTTAAATAGTTGAAGTTCACATATTTTACTGGTTATCTAAGAACTGACCTACTTTCCTATAAAGATTCCCAATCTCCAGCTGCCGAAACCGTTTAGCATTCAATTCGTTCAATTTTAATCATTTTGTTTATGTTATTCGATCAAGTTTTTTAGGTTTTATTTCGCGTTGCCTGGTTTTATGGTAATTTCAATTTTCGTTTTCATTTCCACTGCAAATTGTATTTCACTTCGTCTTGTTGTTGTTGTTGCTGTTGTTGTTGCTGTCTTGTTTTGGGGCAATGCTTCCGTTGGCAGCTGCAGCAAGAAAATAAACGGAAAGCAAACGAAAAACAAAGCAATAAAATGTTTAGCACGCCACCCACGTTCGCCCCTCCCCTTGCTTCTCTCTCTCTCTCTCTCTCTCCCTCTCAGTCTTGCCTTCTTCACTCTCTTTGCTTGTTTTTTTTTCTTTTTTCTGCCAGCCACTGCTGCAGTTGTAGGGAAATTGATTTATGCAACTGCTTCGTTTGTTTTCTTGCTTGTTTTCTCGTTGACTTTGCTGAGAAATCGAAATAAATTTATTGTTTGCATTTTTAGTCCGCCCCCCAAAGCCAGTTGACCCATTAAGAAAATGGCCAAGAGGAGAAAGAGGAGAGAGGGCGGGAGGAGCTGCCATAAACAAGGCCAAAATGTGCTTTTGGCTGGGTTAATGGAAACATGGCGAACATTTGCGAGTGTTGCCCAGTTTAATTTGGTATTGGCGAAACGCAGCTGCCAGTGCTGCCATTGCTGCTGCTGTTGCGCCTTCCGTTTCCGGTCAAGTAAACAAAATGGCGCACACACACCGCAGAGCCAAGGAGAAATGAAGGACATGCCCCCTACTCGCACACGTTGCATGCCCCAGTGCACTTCTGGCGTTGCCAACTCTGACGTAATTAAGCAACACTTGTTCGCATTGTTGTTGCTGTCGCTGCTGTTGCTGGTGTTGCAGCTGCAGCAACACTAAAACAGGTGTAATTTGTTGAACTCAATTTGCCCCCTCAACTTGACTTGTAGTGGCAACTACACTGCACCCCGCTCTAACTCTTTTCCCTCTTTCTCTCCCCTTCCTCATTTATCTCGTTATTTATAGCGTCAGGTTTTTTGGAGGGCCCGAAAATAAGGAAAGAATTAGCCTCGCTCTTCTCTTTCTTTTAAATAAATCCCCTGCCACGACCCCGTCCCCCTGCTGCACTCCACACTGCATGCCGCATAGCGTGCAGCATTGCCATTGCGGCAAAGGTTTTCCCCCAAAAATAGAATGGAAACTCAAAGGAAAATGCACTTGGCTTTTCTTCTTCTTTGCTGTTTTCTTCGCTAATGAAAAGTTCAAAATTTACAATTTTAATTAGCTGACATTTTGCTAATTTGCGCCAGGCACCGCTAATAGAGATAGCAATCTGCAGAGCTGCAGGCGGCAATTGGTCGTGAGCGGGCGAGCACGCCTAAAAGCATGCCACACTTTATTGCCGCCCGGCAGTGCAATTAGAGTGTCCCCCCCTGCTGCACGTAGAGAGAGCGAGAAATATGCTAAGAACTCACGCGATTTGTTATCTAACCAGTGTTGGAAAATGCTCGCACATGAAATTGCTTAAAAATAACAATTGCTGATTAGATTTTTATGGCAAGGTAGTTTGCTTATATCATAGCGTGATTATATTTGAATAAACACTGAAAGTTTGAGTTGATTATATTTGGAGTATTAATTACATGCAGGTTTATATTTATACAGTTATATACTCGTAGTTTTAAGGTATGCGTTGTAAATTCTGGTACTATTTTGAGACGTGTTTATGACACGAAAAGTTAATAAAACGAGCAACTTAATTGTTTGCTGGTTTATGCAAGGTTTCTTTTGATTATTTTTTAAAGATTTGATTAATTTATAGAAACTTATTTTAGCTTAACGTATTTTAAGTATTTAACAAATCTTTATTGGATATTTCATGTTTAGAGGAATTTAAATTTAAATCCAGCAATAATTTCTTTAGACCTTTAATAATTTATGTAAAAATGAGAAAGAAAAGAAATGTGAACTTTGAAATGAATTTGTTGCGAAAATAACATGAAATATATGAATGAAAACAGATCTGCTTCAACGATCTGGCAACACACTTATATGGAGAGTCTTATAGGGTCTTCTTGGATCAGAGTTTCTTGAGCCCAAGATGTAATTTTCTACAAATAATTCCTAAACCTAAATCCCTTTATAGATTCTGTTCCCTTTTCTTCTTCTCTAACTATCTTACTGTCTCCATCATTCCCTCTTTGTCTAACTCTCTTTTCTGTTCCCACTCTAACTTCACTTCTGCTAATACCATCTGCATTTTCCATTGCAATCGCTTTAGTATTCTATTGAATTTTAAATTATTACCCTACCCGGCCCAATGGCTTCATATCAAAAGCTATTTGGCACAATCTGTTGCGTCATCGCAAATTGCGGCTCTTCATCGTTTTAATGCATCGTTACGCAACACTGCAAATAATTCGAGCGGCCAACACAGCAAAAAATTCAAAAAAACCAAAAAAAAAAAAAAAACAAAATAAAATCAAACAAAAAACCGGAAATGAGCGAAGAAGAACACAAAAACAAACATGCCAAAAACTTTTCTCATTTGCGCTGAATATTTTAAGGCCAATTCAGACGGAGAGAAAAAAATTCATGGCTGTAAAATTTGTGTTGAGCGTGGCTTTTTTGCGTGCCGCCAGAGAGAGAGAGAGAGAAAGAGAGAAAAAAGAAAAGTTCATTTTAATAACACGCCTCAAAATGGACGGCTGCGTGTTGTTTTCTTTAGCTCATACCCTGTAAACGATGACAGACTCGTTAATCAAGGGTGTATGCAAGTTGAGAAAGAAATTTCAACTGATTGAACTCGATTTTTTTTTGTATTATAAATGAAGAGAAATATGTGCCTTACAGGGTATACTGCAGTCTGTACACTCTGACAACTCTGCATATTTGTTTTAAACCCATAATGGCGGCCATTTTGTGAAAATGGTCAGCCCCGGATGCTGCAAAGTTGGGTCTCAAAGCGCTTTATATTGCCCATATCGCAGTTATGGACGGCTTATCACAGAGCAGGGGAAGCAGCAAGAGAGGGTGAGAGAGAGGGGCGCAGGCACTATAGGTGTGATTATAACTGCACCACAGGACACACACACACACACACACACACACACACAGACACACCGGCACACGTATTTGCATTGTCGCCGCGTGGAGGAGGGGCCGCATTGAAAGCCGGTTGTAAATTTTTAATTGATTTATTATTTGCCACAATGTTTTATTAAACTTGCGTAAACAGCGGTAAAAACGACGTCAGGCATCAGGCGTCAATCCAGCAGCATGCCCACAGGCCACGCCCACTCCAGGAGAGGATCGGGAGTGGGAGGAAGGCGCGTGGAAAAATGAGCAATCGGTCAGAAAGCACCTGAAAACACAGAGCAAAGCAGCGAAGTGTGGAGAGAGTGTGTGATAGGTGTGTGTGTGTGTATGTGCTTGGTTTGTGTATGTTTGTATGTCAATCTGTATGTGCCTGTGTGTGTGTATGCTATGAAAAATGCAGCAACAAAATGAGCATTAAACGTAGCCGAACAATTCACACAGTCCTTGTGTGTGTGTGTGTGTGTGCATGCTTGCATATGGTGCGAATTAATTAATAAAAACCAAGTTAAAATATTTGTTAAATTGTGAAAGCCAAATATTAACGCAGCATACTTCACTGATTGCCCCACTTGAGTGGAGGCCGGGGGGCGTGGCAAAATATTTGCATGCCAACTTTCATGTTGCTAAATATTTGTGCAACAAATTTAAATTTGTGTTAAGCAGAAAATCAATAGAATATGGGTGTAAATATGAGAGGAAGGAGAGGTGAAAGAGATAAGGAGTGAGAATGATAAAGAGAGAGATAGATAGAGAGAGAAAGCGAGAGAGAGAGAGGAGAGATAGAGAGAGATAAAGAAAAGGAGACAGAGATGAAGAACAACTTTCGACCAGGTCAGTTCTTTGCTGTTGTCCGGCTTTAAGTGTGCTGCAACTTATGCTACATTTTTGTTAAATTACGCTTTCTTCCTTCTTCGTAAACGTTTTACAGGCTGCTGGTAAACTAAACTAGTCAAAGCCTTCCTTACAATTAAAGATTAAGTTGGGCCCATTTGAAGAAAGTTCTTTTTCAAGTCGAGCTTAAGTTTTTTCCTTTTCCTGGCTTCTTCGTAAACGTTTTACTGGCAGCTGCTAGAGCCTTTTTTCTTTATAAAAAAACGTTTTTTTTACTGGCAAAATATAGCAAAACAACTTCAATATATTCTGTTTAGGAGTGTGCAATATCTGCCAAACACATTTTAACTTATTTCATCTGCTTCGTAAACGTTTTACTGGCTGTTAAGCAGCTTAAGTTCACACACTTGTATGTACTCTCTTATCACTCAATACCTTCAACTTTCACAAGCGCCACCAAACTCTCCATGTTCTTTTGCATCAACTCTTTCTTCAGTCACTTCTTTTGTCCTTTCTGCCCACCCTTCCTAAACGTTTTACTGTCAGCCAAGTGCTTTACACAACAAATCGATGTGGAATAAACGTTCTTTTAATTTCATGTTGACCCAAGACACATTAAACACCAGCGTAGAGCTTTTACTGCGTTCACAAAACTAAAATCAATCATCTAGTGAAAATAAAATGCCGTTACCTTTATTGTTACTGCAGAAACGAGAAGGAAAAGGCGAAGGGGAAGAGGAACGAGAACGGAATGTGGATCTGCCTGTGCCAGTCAAGGCAGCTCGCTCGACAAATGAAAGACAAACAGACGATTAATTTTGAATGGCAGACGAAATTTGGTCAAGCCTTGGGCCAGACCAAGGCACAAAAAAAGTAAATAAAAGGGGGTTAAGGGGGTGACGGGGAGGTCAACAGATTACGTGAACTTTGGGGGGAGAGTGTGAGTAGGGAAAGGGGAACTGGTCACGACTTTAGTAGAATTAATGAAATTCCGAATGGCAGAGCAAAATGTCAAAACGAAATGAGTGATTTGAATGGATGTACGCATTTGAATGGACCACGCCCACTACCAACCCCCCTCCCTCCCCAAGCGAAATAGAGAGCAAGATAGTTGAATGGACAGCTGGACAGCTCTACAGTTGGATGGATGGTTGGATGGATGGATAGATTGGACAGATTGGAGACCAAAATGCCAAAGTACTTTTGCGGTCGAGGCAAGGCGACGCTCCATGTCGATGCGATGCGAATGTCGAAAGTGTTGGCCACCTGTGCATAAATTAAAAGCACTTTCACAGCACACTCACACACACACACACCAACACACCAAAGTGAACAATGAACGCCCCCTCAGCCTCCCTGAAATGAGAATGAGAAATGGTATTTCTGGTTTTGTGGCCACAGCTAAACATCTTCGGCGATACCAATGGCAAATGCCTAATGATGAGGTTTAACTGCACAAGAGTGATAGAGAAGGAGTTGAAGAGAGAGAGAGACAAAGAGAGAGTAAAATTTCTTCCAATGAAATGAACTCGAAGCTTGTCCCCATGTTCTCTGGACAAGCCACAAAAATGCGTTGAACATTTTGCGTCGCATTGCTCGAATTGCTTTCTTGGTTTAATAAAGCGAACCGCAAATGATTTTCCAAATTGATATTGGGCCAGAGCAAAGTTAGAGATTTAAAATAGGTGTGAGCACAAGTTTAAAATGCATTTTTCATGAACTTTTCAAGAACTTGCTGGGGAAGTTTTGTGGGAAGTTAGAGCAAGAATTAAAGCAAGTAGTAAAACTTAAGAGGAGGAGCGGGTTTTAAGTGAAGAAGAATAAAGGTTTTGTCATAATATATTTGACTATGAGATGTATAAACTATGTTGAGATACAGATGCAGATATCAGATGTACTTAATATATATAAGACATTTATATTTAAATGTTGAAATCTGAATCTCAATCGAGTAAAGAAACAATTAAGTAAAATTAAAATCATATTGTGAACTAAAGATACGAATAGTGCGAAATTGAAGTGAGATAGTTCCCCAAGTCTGCTTTACTCTTAGTCAAGTAACAGTAGCACCCTCTACAGTTAGTTAGTTCCCCTACATAAGGACACTTTATTAACATTCGTTAGGAAACATTTCAACAATGTCCAAAACAAGCACAAAAGTCATAAAGTAAAAACTTAAAGTGAACAGAGAAAAAAATAACTGCACAAAGAGCATGGCATAAGCCCAGTTAATATGGCCAAGAACAGTGGACGCAGCATATTGTTTGGTCCATTTGCCTTGTGGCAACTGCCCCTTGTGGATGTTGTTGTTGTTGTGGTGGAAACTTGTCTGTCATTCATTTTTCATGTCTCTGTGAAAATTATAAAACGAGAAATGCTTTTGCAGTTTTGGCAAACTCATTTGGGGAAGAGGAGGTCAAAGGTAAAGGCCAAAAGCGTGCAAGGTGCTGGCCGAGCTGAAGCTGAAGCTGAACCTGGTCTCGCATTCATCTCTCTCTCACTGTGTTTGCGTATCATTAACGGAATTGTTGTTGTTGCTGTTGCTAGCTGCAGGCTCAGTTTCGTCTGTCGTCTGTGAGAACTTAAGTCGTATCTGTAGATACTTCGGCTAACCGGGCTCTAACCGTAAGCGTGTGTTCTGGAAATTGATGTGCGCCTCTGTCTGGCAACCAGACAATCAGACAGACAGACAGAGACAGAGACAGGGTTCTGGCAATGTCAGAAATTTCTGAAATTTTCCAAAACGTTTACTCTGCCAAATTGCACAGCAATCTTCCACTTCCTCCCTTCCTCTGTGTGGCTCAACTTAACCTCACTTAAAGCTGGCAAACAAATTTCCATTGTCGACGTGATAAATGCCAAATTTACTTTATTTGTTGCCGGCCTGAGATTCGGAGATTATGTCATGCCTTAACAAAATGAAGATTTCTCAACTGTCTTCAAAATATGCCAAACTTTTGGGGCAACTATTTGTTTTAGTTAATGTATGTTTATACCCTGTAGACATGAGGGTGAAGGGTATGCATGTTCTAAATGGGAAAAATTGATTTACAGTTTTTTAATTGTTATTTATACATTTAAATAATAGAAGAGATTGAAAGAAAGAGAGAACTTTATATGAAATTTTATGAAAAATATTAATAATAAAAAAAATTAATAAAATAGAGTATTTGCCAGTCTATCATATCCAATAAACCTCCTCTATTTACTAAAGCAATTTCTCTATAAACAATGCTAATTTATCAAAATTGATAAATTGCAAATTTAATAAACATTTGCGCCAGATGCAAATTAAATAAATTCACGAAAAACGCTGCATAAATATGAAATTAATTTTCCCTAAAAACCAAACAGAAATTATTTATTAAGCCGTTAACAAGCAACAACAGCAGCAGCAGCTAAAGCAGTAACAACAACAACAACAACTAAATTTAGCATGTGCAACTAACAAAACAATAAAAAGCAGCAATAATTTTCACAGTGGAAAATTCATAAATTTCCCACTTAATTGCGATCGCAACTCGCGCTGAAATTGCGCTCCCTTTGTACTAGAGAGGAGCAGGGGAAAGGGGGCTGCCTCGTCTCGGGCCTGTTAATTACAACGGCGATAATGAAAAGTACAACAACAATGACAAGAACAAAGGCACAAGTGACATTCCAGAAGTGTCAGGCATCCGCCCTCCCTCCCCTCTCTACTGCTGCCCAGCGTTTGCTGTCCCAGTTTTGCCGCATGCCAGTGTAATTGTTGTAAAATGTGTTTTGTTAATTTATTTAAATTTATGCTCAAACGCAGCACAAAACCAGACAACAGCAACAACAACAACAGCGAGGGCAACTACATCACTATCACATCCTGGCAACAGCAAAACCGCAAACTAAGCAACAACAACAACTACGTACATCAGCTGCAAGAACTTTGGCAGAAGGCAAACAGTTTAAATATTTAAAACAATAAACAAAACGAAATGGAATGAATATGTTTTCTCTGTTCCGAGTCCGAGAGTACGAGAGCGAGAGAGAGAGCTCCCAAAGGGCAGTTGGGCGAAAATTATTATGAAACAAGTTTGGCCCCGGAATCTCAACAATTTCGAATTAAAATATTTTGTTATGGATATATGCGATGTTAAAACAAAATGTTGAACAGAAAACACAACAAAAACAACAGCGATTTGATGCCGGATCAAGTATTTTAATTAACTCAGTAACAGTGCAACAGCATTTTGATCGGGTAGTGAAAAGTATTTTAATATATCAGTTTAACCGAAAATAGATTGAAATAAAATAAAGAGGAAAAGGTTTCTACAGAATTCTCATGTCTGCAGTTTTTATGGTAATAAGTATACCAAAAGTACCTTTCTTTAAAGTGCTTGATCCCAGCTATGATAAGCGCTAGAGTTGACAAATTTGGTTTGTAGATTGTCATAGACCTCTTTTAGGCAATATATGTTTGAAATTAGATATAACTTCATTAGTATACGACTTATAAGAAATTTTTCGAAATTGGTATTTTTGATCTCAGCCGATGTCAATGCTAGAATGATGAAATTTGGCAATTATGAAGACTAAAAGGATCCACATATATTGAGTACTTAAAATTCGTTATATCTTACTTTATTATAAAGATTTTAGGAAGTTTTTAGTAACTTTACTTCCGATCTCAGTTATTTTAAGAGCTAGAAACAGAAAATTTGGCAACTATGTTGACCTGGATCATTTATAGACTTGGCATATTTAAAATTTCGATTTAGTTTCTATATATTCAAGATTTAACAAAATAAACAGGAATTTATCATAATTTTTCATTATCATGACAATCATTTAAAATACTAGAGAGAGCAATTTCGACATACAGCTTACTATTGAGTAACTACGCACCTTATGTACATATTGCATATCATTTATAGTACGAGGGTCGTTTGATAAGTCCGTGACTTTTTGTATTTGCCGCGCACCTGCTCTAAATACAACACTGCTCCTGTCAGCAACTGTAAAATTTTGAGAAAGCTGCGTTTTTTGGTTTGCGTTTTATAGGCATTGAAAGCAGACGATCTCGATCTCCATTTTCGTTAAAATTCACGAGATCGTCTGCTTTCAATGCCTATAAAACGCAAACCAAAAAGTCTTTACAGTGTGTTAATCGATAACTGCTGACAGGAGCAGTGTTGTCATTTGGAAGTAAATACAAAAAGAGGACAACGACCCTTAATTTGAGGGCCTTGAGATCGTCTGCTTTCAATGCCTATAAAACGCAAACCAAAAACGCAGCTTTCTCAAAATTTTAGGTCAGCTGTTAATCGATAACTGCTGACAGGAGCAGTGTTGTATTTAGAGCAGGTGCGCGGCAAATACAAAAGTCACGGACTTATCAAACGACCCTCGTATAAAATTCACTAAGCTCATTTGCTTTGCTAAACAAAACGAATTTATCGATAAATATTTTTGATTTTCACGGCAACTTATTGGCAAAAATTCTATTAAGCCTTTTATGCTGTTAGATAGCATTGCCGCTGCTGCAATCAGGACAATGCAAATGTTGTGGTTGAATGGGGGAAAAGGGGACTTCGAGGGATGGGGAAAGCAACAAAACAAAACGACAAGCGACACTAAATATGCAACATGAATTGTGTCTGCTTTGTTTACACGCAAAACGATGCCGTGGGTAAATTGTGAAAATTAGTAGGCAAACAAACGAAATGTTTAAATATTTTAGCAAGGCCTAAAGCGAGACAGGGAGACAGACAGAAAGAGAGCGACCAAATGCAAATGGAAAATGCAGTTGTAGTTGTTGTTGTAGTTGCAGCTGCAGTTGTTGCAGCGCCGTGGAAAATGTTCAAATGATTTGTCATGTCACAGTGCACTGCACTTCCGGGCTGAAGCGGGCAATTTGCCGCACAAAGTTTTCCCTCCATGTGCGCATGCAAAAGGTAAAGTCCGTAAATGGATTGGGTAAAATGTGAAAATGGCAAATTGTGGAAATGGAAAATGGCTGCGCAGTCAGGCAGCTGCGGCGGCAGCGCTCTGCCTTTTAATATTTATTGAGTTGCAAGTTGCTCTCGTTCTCTCTCTGTCTCTCTGTTGCCGTGTCCCTGTGTCGCTTAAGTGTATTTGTTACGCATTAAATATTTCAATTTGCAAAACATTTATGCAGTGCATACACACACGCACACACACAGACACCCTGTTGACACACATTCTGCGCTGTGCTGCCTGTAGCGGTTCCTTTCCGGCATCTCGTTAGGCCAAAAGTGCGACAAACTCGGGCACATTCAGGCCAAATGGCAAACGGAAGTGCAACTTTTTGATGAACATATGCATTTGTTAGCACACCATGTATCTCTGCGTGTGTCTCTGTATGTGTGTATATGTGTTTGTGTGCGTGTGCACTTCATTTCGCATTTCCATTTCCATTGGAAATTAGTGCAGCAACTCGATAAATGTTTACCAACTAATGCAGCCAATTGAACGAGGGGCCGGAACTGAATTGCCCAGCTTGTTGGCATTGCAAATAAGGTGACCATATTGCGCTAATTGAATTGAGAGTTCATTCAAGTGCAGGAAATTGTAAAAAAAAATGAATGAAGGTAGAAAGGTTGTTGGCTTCTTTGAGAGTAAAAAGAGTTTGGATTAAGTGGATTTCTATACAGATCTTTTATTTTTGACTCTAATTATTTAGATGCATAAACATATGCATACTTTAATAAAAATATTTAGACAATACTTAAGCTTAATTATAATTCTATAGTATTTCCTTAGATATATACAACATATACATGCCTAGAAAGAACCTCACTATATATTTATAGCTAGAAACTCTTTAGAATCTTACTAATTACTTTTCTCTCCCCTCTCTCCATTTTCTCGTTTCTAGGAGGCCTGTCAAAACTACATACGAATTATGGTGGTACCATCGCCGGGTCGCCTCTTCGTTTGTGGCACCAACTCATTTCGGCCCATGTGCAACACGTACGTAATCAACGACAGCAATTATACCCTGGAGGCGACCAAAAATGGTCAGGCAGTGTGTCCCTATGATCCGCGACACAATTCCACCTCAGTGCTAGCGGGTAAGTTAACGTTTTAATAACATACGAGTATTTCTCCCCTTTGTACCACTGTGATTAATCCCCGGACTTGACTTTAGTTTTATTTATGAAAAAAATGCAATTTCAGTGGGGGAAAATGTTAGATGGGAGTGAATGGTAGAAGGGGTTTCATATCAAGTGCAATACGCGCTTTAGTATGCCAGGTATAAATTGTCACTAGTCATGCAATGCAGCCCTGGTGGTACTACCCACTCATACCAATCACTGGTAACCCCTGTTCCGACTTGACTTGCTGAAACGGTGGCATGCAACTGTCGCAATAATGTGTTGATGCGAAATTTATTACGAAATGTGCTCGCATACCCTGTAAAAATATACAAATTGAGACATGGATAGGCTACACTATACACAGATATTATAAATTAAACTAAATACCGTATTTCTTCTTTTAAAAGTTCATGCAGGGTATTAGCTAGTCGTTCACGCAGTTCTTCTCTCCAAGGATTTGCATTCGATTGTGGGCACAATTTGCGCTTTTTGTTGCCTCACATTGATTTTGTGTTTTGTTTATTTAATATTTTATTGCAATTTATGACAACAATTTGTGCCCGCTTTTTCTCTCTGCAGTTGTCGTGCAAGGGGGCGTGGCACATTTGGCATTGTTTGTCAGGAATAAAGCCAATAATAAAATGTGAAATTGATGGATTTCAATAGTTGGAAAAAGTCCATTATTTTGCGCATGAAATTGAAAAAATCAAATGGGAAAATATGTGCAGAAAGACAATGAAAGATGGGCGGGAGAGAGAAGAAGAAGAGAACTACATAGAGAGAGAGTGGGAGAAGGAGATAGAGAGAGAGGCTGCATCCAATTTGATGAACTATTTTGCAGCGCATTCAATTTCAAGCACCAAAGGCTTAAGCTGCTTGGGAATTATAAAGCAAGTAATATTGAACTTTTAAATACAATGAACAACACAAAAAAGTGTTAACTTTGTGTGAAAAATCTTTGAAAAAGAATTGCATACGTAAAGCTTTTGCAATTTTGTCTCTGATTTGATTTAAAATCCTCAATAAAATTCATGTATTTTCACACTTTACAACGTCAGTAACTGTTCCACAAATTCTGTTATTATTTGCATACCAGCAATATCTCTAAAATTCTCACTGAACTTTACGCAAACTGCGAAACTAAACTGGCAGAGGGAGAGAGAGAGAGGGGGAGAAAAAGAGGGAGGGAGAGCGAGAAATCAAGCAATAAACATGCAATTTTGGCAGCTAACTGCCCTCGACAGCAGCAGCAGCAGCAAATGTTGATAACTCTGGCCGGCAGCTGTCCTTGGCTGACTGCCACGCCCCCTACCCCTCTTCTCGCCACCTCTGGTCTTCTGCTTGTGATAATATTTCCACTTGGCGCCCATAAATCGACGCTCTGCGCGGCATTTTGCTGAAGTTTCGCCAACGTGATTTGTTTGCATTTCATTGTCTGCACACAAGTTTAAGGGGGCAGCTGCGGGAGTGTGGGAGTAGGGGGCAGAGGGCGGGGGCGTGTGCGCTTTTTAGGTGCCTGGCGAAAAGTTTTGCGCCAAGGCAAACACACAAAACTGACGCTGGCGCCTCTTGTGCCATAATATCGATAAACGTTTATAACTAACTTGAGAGTGTTTGTGGTCATGTGTGTGCCCCCTTGCCCCGCCCCCTAGCACTCCCCCTGGCACACCCACTCCCTTTTTAGGGTCTGCCAAGTGTTGCGGCAAACTTCCGGCGGATGCAGCCAACATGTGTGCCACATCGTCGTCCACAGAGGGCGCTGCTGTTGCTGCTGCTTTGGGGGCCAATGTGGGTCATTGAAGTTTATCATCAACAAGCTGCCACATCCGGCGTATCCCAGGCAACCTGAAGCTACTGCCACTTGCCACTTATGGCTCGTTTCAGCCCCCTCCCCCTAGCCCCTCCTCTTCTCCTTCTTTTTCTTATTTCATTTTGATTTCGTCGCTTCTTTATGGCGCTAATATAAAATCGACTGCGCTTCTTCTTCGTCTTTTTTTTCTTGCCTGTCGATTTATCGCCAGGATTTGGATATTTAGCTGGGGCCGCCATGTTGTTTAGATTACAAATTGGTCCGGGCGGACTAAAAGAGAAGAAGAAGAGGAGCAGCAACTACCAAAAAATGTTATCAATTCAGTTTTGGGGTGGAGGGAGGCGTAACTCGCGGCTGCGGTTGCTGGTGGGCGTGACTGGCGCGTTGTTGGGTGCAAGCAACTCTTTTTTTTTTTTTTGCTGTACACAGGTTTTGCCAGTATTTTCAGTAGTTTCAGTATTTTTTTTTGTTTTCTCTCTTGCTCGTTCTGGTGACAGTTTTCCTAACGCTTGCGAAAAGTTCGTGGACAACATTTTCGTGCCAATTTCGTTGTGAAAATATTGTTGTAACCATGATGAAGTTTTCAATTGGTTTCGCTAGACATTCAAGCGAAACGGCCCATGCCACTTGCCCCATGCCCCATGCACCATGCCACATGCCACCACACGGCAGCGCATCTATTTTTGTTCGATTTCGGGATAGTGCATGCGAAATAAATTTCAATCGATTTCGGGCAGCAAAAAAAGAGGAAGAAGAAAACTTTTGCCATAAAGAAATTAAGCAACAATTTCTTTTTTTTGTGAATCTTTACACTACTTTCTTGAATGGGGAAAATAGAAACAGAGATTTAAGTAGTGGGCAGTAAAGTTTGGGAGGGGGTGTGTGAAGTGAGTCGACAATTTGCATGTCTTTTGTCAGTTAATTGGCTTAATGCTTTCTGCGGAAAATTGCGATAGGGAGAAGGGGAACGTTGAATTATGAATGAGGTGGAAAGGTATTGAACGAATGTTACCAATTGATGGGGTGGAATTATGTGGGACAGCTAAATTGCTGTACTTATTGTGTATAACAGTTATTGTATAACAGTTTTATTATAACAGATAAAGTAGAACAGTTGAAGTATAATAGTTTTTGGATAAGTTTGGCTGCAGAAGCCCTATCAAAGCACTTTCGAGCTACCGAACCTTGTTCACTATTACAGATAACAGTATAACAGTTGATTTTATTACATTGTCGTACAAAAATTACAGTATGATAGCTTATGAACAACAGTGAAACACAGGAATCTAACATAATGGCTTTCTTTCAGCAGTATAACAGTTTTCATATAACAGTTGCAATATAACAGTTGCAATATAAAAGTTGCAATATAAAAGTTACTAAAGTTACAATAAAACAGTTCCCATATAATAATTGCAATATAACAGTTCCAATATCACAGTTTAAATATAACAGTTGTAGTATAAGAGTTGCAATAAACCAGTTGCAATATAACAATCACCATATGACAGTTGCAACATAACAGTTTCAATGTAACAGTTGCCATATAAAGGTTGCTATATAACAGTTAATATATAACAGTTGCAATATAACAGTGACCATTTAATATTTGAAGTATTACAGTTGCAATAGACCTGTTACCATTAACAGTTGCTATATAACAGCTGATATATAACAATTGCCATGTAACAGCTAATGTATAACAGTTGTTTGTAAAGTTTCGCTATCGATGGCCTATCAAATCACTTTTGGGCCCATTCGTGCTTGGAATATTAAGTATACGGACTTATTAAAATATCCCCACGAAGTGAATGAGCCAAAACAAGGCAGGCAAAGTGAAAGACAGAGAGAGAGAAAGGGGGAAAGGAGAGAGAGCGTGGGGCACTTCAAAATATGGCTTAAATGTCTTACCAATTCGCGCACGCCCCAGAGAACAATGCGAGCGCAATAGTAATAAATAATTTATAAGTGCGCATTTGCCACATTAATCACGAGTCGACGCTGCTGGCCTGGCCTGCCTGCCTGCCTGACTGGGAAAAGACGCGAATGCCACCGCCACCAACGCAGGCCGAAAACAAAAAGCGGCAAAAAGAGCTAACGGGAAAATCCCTTGGCAAAAAGTTTGCCCTCGTTCCTCCGCTCCCTCCCCTTCCACCACACCCGTCCTCCAAAAAGCCGACGCATATTAATTTCGGCACAACCTTCAGCGGTGGGAGGGACTGACTCCGGCTGCGGGCGCTGCCTGCCTTCCCACCGCCTCCCCACCTCCCCCTTTGTCGCCTCGCCGGCGAAGCGTACAAATTTCCATCACTTGCGTTCAATTTTAGACTTTTCCAAGCAAATGCACAGTCGCGATTAAAACGCTGACGAATGGCGACGTGAACGTCAATGTGAATGTGAATGGGGATTGGGACTGGCGCTGGCACTGGCACTGGCACTGGGATTGGGGATATACTGAGCTGAAGTTGGAACTGTTCCCAGGCACTCTGGACTCGACGCGGCGGCTGTGGCCCGAAAATGTCAAGGGCCAACGGCAGCGAGTTGAAACTGGACAAGGCCGACGGGGCCCGACATGGCGCGTTCACCCCGTACCCACTCTTTGCTATTTGCATATCCCAACAGAAACAACAACAACAGCAAAAGGAAAAACAACAATAACAACAAGAATTGGTCGAATTTTGGTCGCGTTTGTCGTTTTTGGGCGGCGTTTTAAAGCTCGAAACGAGCAAGGAGAACGGGGACTGAGAAGGCGATATGGGAATATGACGCATTATCGCATTTGCATATGACCGGAAGAGTGAGAAAACAGGGGAAAAGGAAGGCGCTGCCTTTGCATGCTTTGTGTGTGTGTTTGGCAGCAGCTTGACCTTTTTCGTCATATTGCCCGTGGGGCAAAAACTTGACGTTGCCACATGCAAAAAGGCAGCACAAAGGCAAAGAGGCAGCGGGTTTAAAATGAAAATTTATGGAAAATTTAATTTAAATTTGTAAACCTATTCAAGTTGCAGTTTTATGCGTGAGTTTGTTTAAATTTCTTATAGTTCATTCAATAATTTAGCTCAAAAAAGTATTTCAAATTAATAAATTGAAACTCTGTTCCCACTTCCCGCTGAAGGGAAACTGTTCCTAGCTGTTTTTTCTATGCAGCACAGAAGTATGCAATGATATGCAATATTCCAAATGCATTACTGCTTGTTTTATCACTCACAGTTCACTAAGTAGTAACCTGCTTGCACTGCTTGTAAGTCCACTCCATGTACGATCCCATACATCATGCTGCTCAAAAGTATGCTACAATTAAATGCAATTTATTTATAGAACAAGATTGACTCATTACTGATGCATTCCCCCCTCTCTTCATGCCTTGAGCACAACAAATGCTGTTTAAACAAATAAATACCCTGTCAATTGTTGTGTTTGCCTTCCCCTTCACAAACGACAAAGCAAATCACATTAATTATTTTCTTGCCTGCTGCTGCTGTGCTCGATTAATTGCAATCCATATGCGTTTCAAGTGCAAAAACAATAAAGTAATGCTGCGAATGGCTTTAAGAGCGCGCAAGCAGATGTTCCACAAATGCAAATGCTTGGAAACTGCCAGCATATGGGGGCGTTATTGGGGCAGGGGCGTGGCACAAACGGCATACAAAATGAATATCAATGAACTGCAAGAGCGAAAGAAAAAAACAACACAATGCAACACAATAAAACTGAAGCTACAAAAACAACAACAAGAACTGCAACAGTAAATAAAAGCAACAACAAACACACAAAGAATCCGCATCGACGCGAAAAACGAAATGGGAAATGGCTTTGGGCAGGAGACCAGAGAGGGTGAGGGGGGAATAGGTACAGGGACAGTGGCAGCTGGGCAGGAGGCGGAGGCATGTTTGTGAAAACTGGGACAACGCTTGCAGCAGTTAAATAAATGATATCCCGACATGTGTGTGCACGTGTGAGTGTATGTTGTGTGTGTGTGTGTTTGTGTGCTAGAGTGTACTTGTGTGTGTTGCGCTGCAGAAACTCATTAACTTTTGCTAAATGAGCACGGAAATAACAACAGTCCCGGAAGAACAAAACCCTTTAACAATGTTCACATTGCTCTTGTTGTTGCTTCTCGTTGTTGCTGCTGTGATGTTTGATATGATCAGCATTAGAATTAGAACTGCTTGACTATGAGAAAGCATTCTGCCGCAAGGCACTCAACATCCTCGATAGTATAGTGGTTAGTATCCCCGCCTGTCACGCGGGAGACCGGGGTTCAATTCCCCGTCGGGGAGAGATGTGAGAACATTCTTTTTTTATTTCGGGATCATAGAGTAGTTTTTTTTAATGAAAAATTACAAATTGTATGTAAAGCAAGAAATATTTAGCTTGTCTCATTATGTTTTTAAAATTAATTTTGTATTGCTCTACAAAGTATGCAGTAATAATTAACTATTTAGGTTGTTCTGTGCAACTCGAAAATCA
Source organism: Zaprionus africanus (assembly GCA_018151435.1). Classification (NCBI taxonomy): domain Eukaryota; kingdom Metazoa; phylum Arthropoda; class Insecta; order Diptera; family Drosophilidae; genus Zaprionus; species Zaprionus africanus. The sequence goes on from JAECXB010000947.1 coordinate 136,041, forward strand.
AACTATTGTGTGATTTCACTAAATATTATGTATGATTAAAAGTAAAAATCGATTAAATAATAAAATAATAGAATACCAAAAAATTAAAATAATATTAAAAAAAGTGTTTCTCACATCTCCCCGACGGGGAATTGAACCCCGGTCTCCCGCGTGACAGGCGGGGATACTAACCACTATACTATCGAGGATGTTGTTTGCCGCTTGCCAAAAGCCAAGCTCATAATCAAGCAGTTCTTATTCTAATTCTAATCGTAATATTTAACAAAGCAGAAAATATAACAAAAAAAATCTAACGTCTTATAACACGATTATAAGATATGTTCGGAAACTTCTGAATGTATACTGCTTCTTCTCTTAAACTACACTAATTAAATCGAGAAAAAAATGTTCTCACATCTCTCCCCGACGGGGAATTGAACCCCGGTCTCCCGCGTGACAGGCGGGGATACTAACCACTATACTATCGAGGATGTTGTACCCGGCTCAGCCAAATAGCCAATTTATTTTCGGGGGTGCCGAGATCGTTAAGGGTCGTAAGTAGCGGAAAAAGAAGCCCTTAAGTGATGTTTATATAATAATTAAGCGTAATTCTTTTTTTTTCCTACGCAAAGATTCGGTTTAAAGTTGTTGCTGTTGTTGGCGGCGCTCGTTAAAAGTAAAGTACAGCTAATTTATTTGAGCCAACTTAAATTGGCTTAAGCGAATGACCAGAAGAAAACAAATGGCGCGTTATCTGCAAACCAGAAAGACAACAGCACACGGAGATAGAGACGCGAAGAAGGCAAGAGAAAGGCAGTGAGAAAGAGGCAGTGAAGGACAATGCGGGTGCAGTGCAAAGAAGCCAAAAAGAACAACAAATGCGACTACTGTCAGTTTCATTAAAAACAATGAAATCAGCTAAGAGCCAAGAGTTTAAATGAGCGTCGTCTAAGAGCATAAAAAAGAACTTGAACAACTCACACACACACACACACACTCCCTCCCATGCACACACACATACCGTCACAATGACCACTGCAAACTGGTGGAAAAAAGCTAAAAGCGGCTGCTGCAGAAGTATATTCTATATATACTGGCCAAAGTCTAAACACAATAAACAAAATGGCGGAAAAAACAAACAGACAAACAAAACGAGAAACGAAAAACCCGCACAAAGAAGAAAGAACAAAAAAATAAGCACAGCTTGTGACCCTTTTTTTTGCGCGGACAATGCACGAACTGCTGCCCCACTGTACCCCCTGCGCCTCCCCGCTTGGCCCACTACTATTTATTTCAATTCCTTCAGTTCTTTTAATTTGAAGCAAAAACATTAACAAGAACAATTAGCTCTTGAAATGAGCACAGCTACAGAAACAAAAACAACAAGAACAACAATTGTATTAGGCAAGTTCAACTTTTGCACCGAGATGCCCCCTGAACAACATGAACTACATCGCAGATAAACAATGCCAGAGCACAGAGAGAATGAAAGACCTTGAAGAACAGCGTAGAGAACAAAAGCGTGAAGCGAACTCAAGTTTAGGTCGACTACTCGAAACTTGTAGAGTCGGCTAAACCTCTCATCTAATTGATACCTCTCTAGGCGCGGTATTGTCTGCTGAGATACGATTACGATACGATGCCAAAGCCTTACAAGTGCGTGTCTTCTCATGTGTACTAACTTTATATAGACATGCTCTCCTCGTTTTCACTATAAATCTCTAACAACTTCGATGTCCAACCCGAAACAAAGCCTTTAGTTATAGAATTATTCAGTCTCGAGAGAATCACCGAGCATCGCCTGCAACTAATTATATTTCCATCTATTGTGCTGTCCACCCGACATATAGATAGTTCTAGCTGCTATTAAGACTGCGGCCTGGACCGGAGCGTCCTTTGGAAACTTTGCAGCTAATTACATACGGTTCGGTAAAGTTTCATGGGCTTAGGACGTGTGCAAACATTTGTAATAACTGTAGCCAATGGCAACCAGAGTAAAGGGAGAGAGGACCTAAGCAGGTCTCAATGATTCATGGGAAACAAACGAAACACAGATGAGCAGTCAAAAAGGACATTCAGTCGAGTCGAAGAAAGGAACGCTTTGAGCAATGGCTCTCTCTCTCCCTGTCTCTCTCTTCACATGCTTTACATATGTCGAAGAAACGGGTATTAAAAGCGTAAGCTCTAAAGCAAACAGCAAGCAGCAGGCAAAGGCTGGGAGGGGGGAAGGAGGCAGGATTAACAAGCCTGGTGCTAGGTGCTGACACTGGCGCTGTGCTCTCGGTCCTGTGCATACAGGAAGGATGGAGGGCGCACGGAAGGAAACAACACGCAGAAGGCTCAAGAAACGTGTCTACTGTTGCCGTGGCAGCTTCCCCCGCATTGTTTCAACAGGAAGTGCGTTCAAGTATGTGTGAGCCAGTCTCTCTGTATGTGTGTGTTAGTGTGTGTGAGCGTGTTTATGGCAGCCCGCTGGTAATTTATAGTATGTTTAGGTAGGCAACGCAGCAGGCAGCTCTCTCTTCGCTTTATGTTTGCTTTGGCTCATATTTTTAACACTAAACTCGAGTAAATAACAACAGGCAAGCACACTCTACCACGTGCCACGCCCCCCTGCCGCCTCTGCAGCGCAAACTAGCTGTATATGCTGATGCTGTGTGTGTGTGTGTGTTATCCTGCTTGTGCCATATGAATTATGCTCTGCATCGCCGGCGTCGCATCACAAACAACTCACAGTTGAAACAGCAATAACAAAGGATCAACGGAAGGATATGCGAAGCTAAAAGGATTTCGAATGTCTCACGATTCATGTGCTTGCCAAGCTAATTGGCAGAGCAACACACGGCAAAAGCGTAGGAAGAAGAGTGGAATGGAGAAACAAAAACAAACAGTACGTAGGGAAAGCTGAAAACTAGTTTGGTCTCTTTTTCAGCTGAGCTATGATTGACGCATCAATTTGGGTCAATTTGGCATGCTAATCGAAAGACCAGAGATAGATAGAGATATGAGAAAAGGGAAAGGAAGGAAAGAATGGAATTGGCTGGGCGTTTAGTTATGGAGAGCAGTGTGAGGCTGAGCAAGTGAAGGTCAAAGGTTTGGTACTCTTGAAATTGAAGAATGTATAAAATTAGAGGGACTGAAGAAAGGAAATGTTACTTATTTGTAATCGGTTCCAAATCTAGATATATCCATGGAAATACTCTACATCTTCTCTGTAATTCAATCCTCCAAACACCTTCCCTCAATTGAATCCAAAATTAAACCACAACTTTTATAATTAAACTACGCCTTAAAAGCATCTTTAGGCCCTGCTTGCCTTATCTCTAATTGAATTCATAATCTCATCTTTTGTTTATGATATTCGCTTTCACTTTGTAGCAATTCGAATGCTTATGCTATTAATCTAAGCTCCCCAACACTAAAACACAAGAGAAACATTGTATATATAATCTAACACAATAACCTTCAGCATGTCAACTGATTGAGATGACAGGCCCAAAGTTTTGGGTCGCCCCGAACCCGAAGCCGAAACAGAACCCTAAGTGGGAAGTGGGGAAGGTTAACTTAATATCCGGAAAGCTGAAAAGTTTTGCTGTTCTTTTCTGTTTTGTTTTCTTTCTTTTTATTTTGGGTGCCGCAAGACAAGGGGAAACATCAATATCGATGACGACAAATGGTTGGGAAAACTAGTGTGGAAAGTGGGCGAGCATAGAAAACTAAAGAAAAGGGAATAATTCATAATTTGAAGGAAGCAAGAAGGAGAGGAAAACGGAAATTTGGAAAATAGCTAAACGAGTCAGACAGGCGCCACTTAGTTGAGACCGAACGGTTTGGGGCCATTCACTTTGCGGGCTATAAACGCCGCAATGTATGCTACAAATTTGGGCACGTGTGTGCAAGAGACAGAGACAGAGAAGGAGAAAGAAAATGAGCAAACAAGCAAGCAGCATAGGGTTGTTTTTTCGGCAGGGAACGAGGGAATGAAACACAGCCGCAACTGTCGCGTAAACAAGTTGCTCAACTTTTAATGTTGCACATTTTTCGTTTCGGGGAGATTTCTTTCGCCTTCAAGTGGGTGCCAAAGCCAAAGGAGGATGGAGCACAAGAGCGGGTGCTCCACTCCCACTTTGGGGCATGGCTGGCTCTAAGGGTTGTTCTACTGCGACTTAACCTTAATGAGCATCAAACTGTGCGCCATAAAACCAGTTGATGCCGCATCAGCCCAGCCTTCAGCCCAGCAGCCCATCGAAAAAGGTAGAAAAAAACCCGGTGTTGCCTTTTTCGACTAGGGTTGGTAGGGTTGCCAGCTTAATGATAAACAAACACAATGATTTCAAAATAAATGAGTGGCATAAGCTCTGTGCGCCGTGTGTAAGTGGAGTCATTTGTTTATGGCACCGCAGACTGACGGCAGCAGGAGGACGAGCCCAGATCATTTGTCTATACGGGATTTGTGGCTTTCGCGTGGCTCTGTTTCCCACTCTCCTTCTCTCTAGATGCGACTACGGCTACTTTGTACTATTTGAGTGCTTTAATTATGCGTCTAAACTTGTTGTTTATTAGGGTTCAACGACGTAGCGCAGGCTACTTATTAAGAGTAGAGACCTTCATAAAGGTGTTGCTACAAAAAAAGAGCAGATTAAAAGCGTATCAGGCGCAGTAATTGGCAGTCTTTTAAACTCAATTGGACTTAATTCGGAAGAGTTGAATACTTAATAGTATTCTATTCTAATTTTGATATTTATTATGTAAAACTCTTCACCTTTCATAACCTTAACTTCTCCTACTTAATGCCTAAACTTGATCAAAGTTCTTAGCACAAAATAAAAGATATTCTAAAGGTTTCTCCTTCATGACTTTACCCAAAAACGTTTCCATGCCTTTTATCACATCTTTATTTATGTTGTTTTGAGTTTTGTTCCCCTGCCCCTCGTAAATTCATATGAATTCTGATAGCTGCATCAATATATCTGCATATAAAGCTTTGATGTCTTGCCAAAATGGATGAACAAAAGCAGCAGAAAGGAAAGAAGGAAAAGAAGAAGGAAAACTCGACTACCGCAAATGCCATTTTCATGGCTTAAGCTGCAAAACATTGGCCATTAGCTTTGGGGAAAATGGAGGAAAAGCGTTTGTTTTATGCCTCGCCAATGGCGAGCCAAGACATTAACTTTTAATTTGAACATTTCTAAGCAAAACGCAAGGCGGGCACAGATGCAGATACAAGATACGGGTGAGAGTGGCGCAGTGAGAGAGAGAGAGAGAGAGAAAGAGAGAGTGGAAGGAGAAGGTGAGCAGCTGCAGTGGCGAACATTTGGAATTGTCTTGGCCTCGACGTGGGTCGTGCTCGTCTCGGTTGAGCTGGGATTGTCGCAAAAACTGGAGCAGCTTTCTGCACAAAAAGCCAACAGCTGATAATTGTGGTGCGCCAATAAAAAGCAAATTAAGCTAATTGCAAAATTTGCAAAATCCCACAAGGAGAGAGAGAGAGAGCAGATGAGGGAGAGGAAGTGGGAGACTATCGCAAGAACAATAAGCTAATAAAAGTTACCCAGCCATTTATGGGGGTGGCATAGGGTAGTTAGTATCAGTATAAGTTGGTAATTATGCAGCACATATAGAGGGAGAGAGAGAAGGAGAAAAGGCGTGAGAGAGAGGGGGAGGGGAGTGAGCCAGCTCAAGTAGAAGAAGACATGTTGCCAAAGTTGAGAGATCCTGCCGCGACCTCCGCAACGCCCACTTGGCAGATGTTGCCGCTCTGCTGCAGTGCTTTGATAATTCGCTTTTGCCCAACTTGGCTGCACATTTTTATCTCGCGGCCAAAGTGAAATGTAATTAGAGAGGGAGGAGAGAGAAAGAAAAGAGGAGACTGAGCATAGCGCATGATAATCCCTGGACTGATGCCCAATGTCTGTCACTCGACTAAAGCCATCAAATAAAGCTCTCATAAAGCAGTTCCTCCTTTCTTCCTCCCCCTCCACCCTGCAAGAAAGTAGGCCAACCACATGGCCGCAATTATCGTAATTAATACGCATACAAATCACACACACACACACAGCTGAGGCACATGTGTGAGTTTATTTGAGATTAATTAGAGCGACCTAAGCCGAGTGAAACCCCAAGCCGATGCCGTATCGAGTAACCCAAACCCAAACCAAGCGCATCAAGGCCAGTCAAGCCTGCAAAATCCCCAAAACAAATTGTGTTTAAATATTGGCCAGCCCCCACTCCCTCCTCACCCCTTACGACTGAAAGGATTGTGGCCCTGTCAGTAGGAAGGAGGGGAGCAGGGAGGGAGGTAGGGCATCCGTATGCAGCTACTGCCTGCGGTTTAGATTCGGACACATGATGAAGGCTGCAGACCAGAAAAATTTTGACATGCATTCACTTTTGTGCAATCGCTTTGAGCAAACAAAATGCGTGCTGGGCATGAAATGAAAAACGAAAAAAATAAAAAAACAAAATAGAAAACAGAAAAGTTCATAAAACCAAATTATCACAAAAAAAAAAAAAAAAAAAAAAAAAAAAAAAAAAAAAAACAAGAAAAGAGAAATGAAGGCAAACAAATATTCTATAGAAATTTTTGGGGGGCATGTTCAGAGAAGTCAAGGGCAGTGTTAGAAAGAGTTTACTACAGGTTGTGAGGTTGCTCTGTAAAGAGATTGTATAGAAATTAGAGAGTGATAAAACAGTGTTGTCATGATGCCCCCCTTTTAGAAATAAGATACGATACAGACAGAGGTCTCTAGCAAAAAAGTAAAGGGTCTAAAAAATAAATAAAGAACATTAAATTCATATTATAAATTTAAAGTATAAAGTTCAAATAAAAATGGAGAAAGTTTCCCAAACATATTCAGTTTCTTCAAGTTAACTTCAACTGTGCTACACTATAATTTGTATAATATACATAGATACACTAGCATAACATGCACATAAATCTTAATTTTAATTAAAAAGCAAAACAGGTTTAAAGAACACAAACCTCGCAAAGTTCCATATACAGCCTGAGAAAACTCAGTAGACTCGCATTTTCCACTTGAACCTTAAAGCAAGTTCCGCTATAACAGCCCTTATCTCTTAGGCACATCTAGCTGTCATTACAGAGTTTGTATGTCTCGAAGTTGTTGAGCAACCCATCAATTAGAGCCCCTTCCCTTCCCCCTTCCACCTGTTTCCCCTCATTTGCCAACGTATGCGAGTGAAATGAAGTAATTTGCAGTACACGAAACTCCACGCCAGTCTGTAGGCAGCTAAAAGGTTGAGTAGCCCATTTAAAATGGCCATTGTACTTGTACTCACACTCACCTCATCACTCACACTCACTCTGGCACTCACTCGCACTCGTATCCGCACTCGCAATTGTATTCATACTCAGAGTACGCGACTCTGGTATTGCACTTGTTTGGGGTAGCACTTGTTTAGGGTAGCCTGACTATGTGTTTGTGTGTGTGTCCCTGTATGTGTCCCTGTGCCTCTGTGTGTGTGCATAATTATTCCTAAACGAGCTATTTAACTAACGGCTTTACACTCGGCACACACGCAGGCCCCTCGTAATTAAAGTGCCACAAAAAGTGCACGGCGAAAAAGCTGTCCGAAAAATATGTTTACATAAAATATTTAAAACGCAACTGCTGCCGCGTCAATTCGTACAACCACATTGCATATCCTGCGGGGCAACTAGAATGGGCTGCCCTTTTCAAATCAAGGGGCACCTAGTCGTTGCGGCATGTGGCATGTGTAATAAAGTTACGCGTGCTTAAACACTCGCCTCGTCTCGCTGTCATTCGAAAATGAGTGTAATTTATGTATTAGTGTGCAGCGGGGTGTGTGTACGGTGTGTGTGTTGGTGTGTGTGTCTGGTGCATAGTAAAACATGCAAAAATATGCAAATTGCCGCAGCCAACGCGATGAACTTTGTGTCTCTCCCCCCCTCTCCCTCTGGAGCTTAAAGCGGCGCCTCTTTAAGGGTTTATCGAACTTGTCTGGGCAGACAGACACTGAGCGGGCAAAGTCGGTCAAATATTTGCACAAGTGACTTTATGAGAACCGCCGAGAGAGGCGCGAGGAGTGAGGGAGACAGCCTGCTTTGGCTGTGCATAATTTTTGCACGCTAGATTGTCATTTAAAACAAGTTAAGCGCTGCAATTGCTGCAATGCGGACAAGTTGGCTAAAAGAAGTGGGCAGAGGTGGTGTGCCGGGGGAAGGAGAAAGGGAGAGGGGTCCAGCTTGGAGTCGGCACGGAGTCAGCTGCGGCGACTTGGTCCTTGTGCGCGTCTTGTCGTCGTCAGGTAATGAGCAAACAATAAAAGCAAACGGCGCTGCACGAAACAATGGCGACAAGTAAAAAACAACAAAAACGAAAACCAATTAGATGCCGACAGGCAGCAAGAGAGAGAGGGAGAGAGAAGAGAGAGAGGGGGAGAAAGAGAGGAAAGCAGTACAGCACAGCCGGGCTTGTCTCCCTCTGCTGAGTGCCGCAACTTTTCGTGTTCTGTCGATGTTGTGACAAGCGACAGGCGCAGAAGTTGGATAAGAGAGAGGCAAGGGGAATGAGTGAGAGAAAGAGAGAGGGAGAGGGAGAGGGGGTTCTTTGGGCCGTGTTTATTGTGCGCCTCGTTAGCTGGCAATGGCGACCAACAACAAGAACAACAGCAATAACTACAACAACTTGAACTACAACTACAGCAGCAGCAGGCAGGAGCAACAACTATAACAAACATCGTCGTCGACAATGGCAACTCTGGTCGCGTTGTAAATTGCATTTCCATTGTTAATTACCTGCGATTCATAAATTTTGCATTGCCCTTTGACCTCAACCGACGCTCGCTGGTCGACGTACCCTTCATGCTTTTGCAGGGGGGGAGGGGAACGGGGTCGCCTGTGGCCTTTGACAGGGCATATTGGCCAGAGGTTGACTTGAGGTTGACAGAAATGTTGCAGTAAACGTGGGGTTGAAAGAATGTTAAATTTATGAGGATGGGGGGGACAGAAAGAGGGAGAGAGAGAGAGGGAGAAAAAGAGTTACTGAATAGAGAAAGAGTAGTAGCAATAAATATACGATAGTAACTGCATACGATAGTTTGTTTATGACGAAAATTAGAGCTCATTACCTTCAATAAAATATGAGAATTAAATCTGAAAAACAAGAAATACTTTAAGATAGGAAAAGAGAAAGAATGGAAGTATTTAGATATAGATAGAGTTGTGGAAATAAATTAACGATAGTTCACGCATGCGATAGTGTGTATAGTTTATAAAATAAAGCTCATTAGCTTGAACATACTATGCGAACTGAACCTAAGCATAATAAACCTCTTTTGAGAGAATAAAAAGGACGTTAGAAAAGAAAATAAAAGAAGGTATCTATATAAAGAAAGAGTTGTTAAGAATAGGTTTACAATGTTTTTCCATGCGATAGTATGAATGTTTTGTAATACACAACAAAACTAATTACCTAGAATATGAAATATAAGACCATATTCAAAACCTTTTATACATTTCCTTTATTTCCTCGAATTTTCTTTGGCTTCCTTTCTTCCGCCCCCCATGAAATCACAAAACATAGTCCAAAAAGTAATTATACTAATTACCTAAATCTGAAAATTCCATCAGTCACATAATTTTCTAGGAATTCATCCAGAAGAATATGATTTTGGTCACGCCCCCTCACGCCCTTGTTCTGTTATGCCTCGCTTCATATTTCAATTTGTGAAATTTGCATTTTCTGGCAATTTTCAAAAAAGTTTAATGACAAAACTTTAAGCTCCAAACAAAGCTTAAAGCTGAAGCGTGTCGAGCGGACTCTCCCCCTTGCGCTACGCCCCTGCTTCGTAGAGAACTTTTGCCTGATGCCTCCTTCTCTCCCCGTGCGCATATTTAGCAAATGTTTTTATTGGCCGTTAGCTTCACCTGGCCCATGTCGGCTTTTTCCAACTTACCTCCTCCCTTTCCTCCTCTTACGTGCGTCTATCAAGCTGCCCCCTCTCCTGCCCGCGCCCATGATAGAAAATTAGCATTCGTTATTTATCACCCGGGTGAATGAAAAGCTCGAAGCTGCAAAGCAGATTTCTATAGCGGATCGGAAAGCGGAAGGGAGGGAGGGGGGGAGGTAGGTAGGTACACAGCTAGAAGTGTGTGCTGAGCAGGGGCGTGCTGCAGTGGCAGAGAGGGTGGAAGGGAGGGGGGCTCGTGCATTTACTTTTCACTCACCGCGTGACTTTTACAGCCTCTTAATTTAAACAGTCGCCCGTTAAGAGGGCGGATTCACGGGCACGTTATGGCCGCCTAGGGGGGTGGGAGGTCTGCTGCTGTTGCTGCCTGCGTCGAGTGCCAAAATTAATTTGTACCAGACGACATTTTTAATGTTGTTGTAGTTGTTGTAGTTGCTGTTGTTGCTGCTGGGGAAATTTCTGTCGCTTCGCATTTTGGATTTGTGTGTTGCGTTTTTAGTTTCCTTTTTCGACAGCAGTCGTCGTCGTCGCCGCGCTCTTGTCACGTAATTCAAATTTTATATTCACTTTTCGAGTACCCCTACCCTAGGCCACATTGGTTGCGTACACGTGGCCGCGTGCGTGCGGGCGTGCGTGGCACTGTGGTATACTTTATCGATTTGCCGCACAGATTTTCCACCCACGTTCACGCTACTTCACGCTCTTGTCTACGCTCCCTCCCCCTCCTTTCCCCCTCTCTAACTCCGCCTCTGGGCTACATGTGCATGCGAATTAACATGAAATTATAATGCACGCATCAAATTCATGTAAGCTTTTTATAATTATGCAATTTTCACAGTTTTGCATAAATTGTTGGACAGTTTGCGGCATTTACGTGTCCAACACCAGACTGCGAGAAAGAGGGGAAGGAGGGGGGTAGTGAGATAGCTTACCCCCTGCCTTAGCTGAGCCTGCGGCTTTGCTGCTCCTGCTGCCCCAGACCACACATTGCGTTGTCAATTTTCGTTGCTCTTTTTGTGTGATTTTCGATGCGTTTAACCATGTGGAAAATTGTTTGATTATGCGATAATAGTTGGCAAACAGACATTATGGGGGAAGGTAGCGAGGAGGTATTGAATGATAATATAAATTGGGAAATCTTACAAATTGCAGATGAAAAGTTTCATAAGTTATTATTTTGTTTCATACAAACATTACTGAAAAACGATTAACAAAACATTAGATGCAAAGTAAAGAAAAACAAAAAAGTTATTTATAGTATGCATAGATTAGATTAAATAAGATAGAACATCTCTGTTGCCGTATCGCGTATCTGGAATTTTTAATTTGACAGAGCGTGATCAACATCCTCGATAGTATAGTGGTTAGTATCCCCGCCTGTCACGCGGGAGACCGGGGTTCAATTCCCCGTCGGGGAGAGATGTGAAAACATTTTTTTATTTTTAAAAAATGTGAAAACTTTTTTATTTTTAAAAAATATAAATTTGTTTTTTTACTTATGCTGTACTTTTATTTTATTCTAGTTGAATTTTTAAAATGTGTTTTAATTAAATTCCACTAAATCTCACATTCTCATTCTTAATTTCTTTATTGCGCTTAAAAGTATGCAATGAATATATAAAAATATGCGTGTTATAGAATAAGTTACCCAAAGAGTAAATTCTAACAACTTTAATGCTCATTTTTTGTATTTTAAATGCCTAAAAAATGTTTTGATTACATATTTTAAATAACTGTAGCTCTTTTATCTGTGTAAAAAAAAAAACTGTACATCGCATCTGCGTTACTCCCCGACGGGGAATTGAACCCCGGTCTCCCGCGTGACAGGCGGGGATACTAACCACTATACTATCGAGGATGTTGAGAGCCGCCATGAAAATGTAGAAACTTCGGATTGCGTCTTACGGCTGTTTATCCATTCCATTGCGTATTTCTATTTATGTCATGTTTCAATTGTGTTTTGCGCAATGTTGATTAATTAAAAAGATAATTTATTGTCAAAGTTTTCGTTTATTCCAGCGCAAGCTGTGAGTGTACGAGTGTGTGTGTTTGTTTGTGTGTGTGAGAGTAATTACACAAATTTTATACGATAGCTGGAAATTACTTTGGGCTGTAAAAAGCTTTATGAGAATGGAGAATTTTTTCTCATTTTGTAAGATTTGTTTATGCTGAGTCCTACTCTCTCTATCACACTCTCTCCGCTGTTTCTGTCTCGCTCGTCTTGTTTCCTTTTTCCCTTCATGCCATGTAGATGGTAGCGATAATTCTGCATTTGGCTTTTTCTCTATGGTGCCCCCTGCTCGGCTCTGTTGCTCTCGAACTTTTTGGCTAAAATCGCCTGCAGGCAGCGCACAAAGCCAACACTGGAATCGATTCTGTCATTGAGAGCCGCCGGCTCCCAATGAGCCTCATTGGACAGGGGGTACTGCAGAGGCAAGAGAGCGGGGGGTAGAGGAAGGCGGAGCGAAGGCAAAGCCATTTCCGGCCAGACAATAAACGGGCAACGCTGGCAGCCTGCTCGGCATTTCCGGTCGCGCGATTCACTTGTTTCTCTTGTTGTTGTTGCACAACTTGTTGTACTTGTTGTTGCTGTTAATGTTGTTACTGCTGCTGTTGCTGTTGCTGCTGTTGCTGTTGCTGTGTTTTTTCATATTTCTTTGGCTCGTTGGAATTGAAGTTTGACAATGCCAAAGCCAAAGCCAAGCGACGAGCAGAGGCAGAAGGGCAGACAGCATGGACAGAGACAGAAGGAGATACAGACAGAGAGAGAGGGGCAGGCAGGCAATTCCAGCAAGTAAAAAGTTGAGGCAGAAAAAACTCATTTATCTTATGTCTCGAGGCCGAGCAGCAGAGGCAGAAGGAAGCAGGGAGGGGGAAGTGGAATCTTTACTGTTCCCTGTGGCCGCGGGGCCATTCAATGTCGCCGGAGACATGTCAAAAGTTTTCCTGCTCCTCTCTGTCGGTGTTGCTGCTGTTGTTACTGTTGTTGTTGTTGTTGTTATGTTTGTCATTTAACTTAATTAAATTTACTCGCAAATTCGCATTTTCATTTTGAGCCGCACGTTGTACGACGCGTATGTGTAATGCGCATAAGGCAAACAAAAAGGAAAAAAAGAGAAGCGCAACAATTGATTAAAATTTTATTGTCTTCTCCATTTTTGCATATTTTAGTTACACAACGACACGCGATGCGAAAGTTTATCGCATTCGAAGTGTAATCAACGAAATTTGCGCATAAAAAAATCATTTACAGTTAATAAAATACCGCGCATAATTGACATTTATTAGGGTGTTTATTTTTTTCGGCAGCAGGCTCAGGCGAGGTTTACAAGGCGATAATGGTATGATGCATAAACAATTTGGGGAATTATTTATGCAAAAATATATTGCTAATGGGGATGTGGCAAGAAGGGGAGATGTATTTTTCGATTTATTTTTAAATTCACTAAAAGAAGAAGTTTAATGGAAGAGACTTCTTAAAATGAAGAGTGGTGAACTTGATTTTTGATTGGAGTGTGCGAAAATATAAAATAATTAATAATTGAAAGACTATTAAAGAATAAAAGAAAGACTGAAAATATTTGCAGAAGAATTTAAAAAATATTTGAAGCTTAAAGAAATCGGAAAAGAAATGAGTTAAGAAAAAGTTGGCATCGTAAGAAAAATGTTAAATAAAATTAAAAAACTAAAATTTGAATAATTTAAATTTTTTAAATCTGTTGTTGATTTTCATTTAACTAATAATGCTGAGTATCTCACCGTCAAAACTCTCCCCTAATTCTACTCATAATTCCCTTAAGTCTTTATCTAAAAATTTCCCCTTTACTAAACAAGATTTCTTTCTTTCTTTCCTCTATTTTGCAGACAATGAGCTTTATTCCGGCACCGTGGCCGATTTCAGCGGCAGTGATCCGATTATCTATCGTGAGCCCCTTCAGACGGAACAATACGATAGTCTCAGTCTCAATGGTAAGTTGCTTAAATCATTTCAGCTTGCCTGAATACCCCCTTACCTTTGTCTGTCTTGACAGACACTTCGCGTAATTGAAAATGTCGGTTTGGCTATGATTATTCTCGTTGTTGTTGTTATTGTTGCTGTGCTCTTAATATTAGTGAAATGCGCGTTGCTTGAATTGAATTATTCTGCGATTCTATCAATACGTATACGCACCGTGTGCCACACTATGCGCGGCTTATGGATAAGTTTCCCTTCGGTTTACAGCAAGAGAATTCACAATACATCGTCGCATTGGCATCTTTCTGTCCTTTCTGCTGTCCTGCAATCAGGACAATCGACAATCGACATCATATCACCGCTTGCGGTTTCCTTTTGCATGTTTCAAGTGCTTCGCCGACTTCGCCTCGATCCAATGCGATGCAATGCGATGGCAGACGTCCATTAACCGAATAGACATGACAGCTTTCAAGCTTCCCAGGCACAGTCCCATTCTCCATTCTGCAGTCTCCAGTCCATCCGGCTGACTGTCCCTTTGCATACCGAAGAAGATATAGTACGCGAAGGGAACTGTCTCATCTCCTGCAGGCGTGTCTTGTTACGCGCATGATGAATATTTTATAAAATTTCGCAACGTGTTTGCGAGCAGCTGCGGAAATTAAGCCGAGAAAGCTTTAAGGCAATTTAAATTCTGGCGAAAATTCGAGGCAAAATTCGTGGAAGTCTTACAGAGAAAATTCTAGTGAAAAGTGTAGCGACACCAGGAGAAGAGCCTCCAGGGTTTGCTGTCTATGCCGCGTGTAGCCTGCCTGCTAATGAATTATTAGTAAATTAGCTGGAAGTGAAACTGAAGTGAATTTATCACACTCTCATTAAGTTGTTATTACATTTGGGGAGTGGGAATCTACATTAGATATAGGCAGGAAATTGAAAAATCTACACTAGATATAGGCAAGAAATTTCATGAAAGAAATTTGTGATTAATTCAAGAGAAATTGCATGAGATATTTGAGATATCACTTTAAAGAAATAATTAAAATAATAAATACAATTTGACATTGAAAACATAAAACAAAAATATAATATAATATAATAATAAATCTTCAAAATATTTAAAATATAAATCAATAAATAATTTGAAAATAAAATAAATATTTCTTTACAAATATGTAAAATGAATAATGAAATAAATATCATTATTGCCTTAACTTATTTTAATTTTATTAAAAAGAAAATTTTAAAAATACAATCGAAATTCAAAATCTGCATTTTAAGATGTTAGCTAAATAAATCTTTAAAATATATAAAAATATAAATTAATTAATAATGTCAAAAATAAATCAACTTATGAATTTAAAATATGTCAAATAAATAATGCAATAAATATGACTAAATTTTATTTTATTTCATTTATTGAATTGACTAATCAAAAGACTAAAATTGTAATTTAAAATATGTATTTAAAGATGTTAACTAAATTCACTCATAAGCAATATTATACAATATATGCATAGTTTACTGCGCAGTGATTGTAATCACTTTGCCTCCATAATGCACCAACATCAACAACAACAACAGCAACAAGGACTAAAATAAGACAAGTAAACAAGCAAATGACAATTCTAATTTTATGGCAACATGTGCTGCGCATAAATTGCATGCACAACAAACACATTCAATGGCATTCGATATGTATATTCGATATATAGATGCGGCAAATCGATTGTCGTGTCATCGGCACGAGTTGCTCGTAAATCGTCACACACACAGAAGACAGAATGTTGTCTATAAAATGTTTTTACAACTCGAACTATAAATGAAATTTATGGCTTAACTTTGGCATATTAACAATTTTACTCGTTTTCGCTTGTTTTGCTCATCTCTCATCTCTCTTTGCTTCTCCTTTTCTCGTCTCTTTTTAGCGCCAAACTTTGTGAGCTCATTCACGCAAGGAGATTTCGTCTATTTCTTCTTTCGCGAGACGGCGGTGGAATTCATCAACTGCGGCAAGGTGAGTGCGGGGGTAAACAGAGTATATATAATGAAATATATATAGATATGGATATGGATATTGATATATATTGTAGGTAGATGTGGCATGTTTATGCATGTGGTTGTAATTGAATGTGGGACGGAGCGATTCAAGCGGAAGCGCTTCCACATCGACGCCATGTTTGGGCGGCCATTTTGCTCGTTTGTGTTTGCGCTATTCGTGCACACTTCCGGCTTCGACTTGGGCAACTGCGATTTTGGTTTTGGGGTTTTGGTTTCGGCTTTGGTCCATGGCCAAATACAGTTATCGGTTTTGCAATGGGCGGCTTATTTGTTTATGGCCTGCGTTTGTTGGCTTTCTATTTGGGATCAGTGAAGGCGGAATGGGGAATGGGGGAGGGATTCTGGCTTTACCTGCGCATTAATATTTATCTTTTATGCTATTTCAGGCGATTTATTCGCGCGTCGCACGCGTCTGCAAATGGGATAAGGGCGGCCCGCATCGTTTCCGCAATCGTTGGACATCGTTCCTCAAGTCCCGCCTGAATTGCTCCATACCCGGCGACTATCCGTTCTACTTTAATGAGATACGTAAGTGGTTACACTCCCCCCCCCCACTCTCTGCTTCTCTACTTTAACCTTGACTTCGCTTTTGCCCCACACAGAATCGGCCAGCAATCTCGTCGAGGGACAGTATGGATCCATGAGCTCCAAATTGATTTACGGCGTTTTTAATACGCCAACAAATTCAATTCCCGGCTCAGCGGTTTGTGCTTTCGCATTGCAGGTGAGTGCACAATTACGATTACCCTCTCTCTCTCTCTCTCTCCGTCTCTTTCTCTCTCTGTTTCACCTTATTTTCATGTCTTGAATTTTCTTGCTTTCTCCACAGGACATTGCGGACACGTTCGAGGGACAGTTCAAGGAGCAGAGCGGCATCAACTCCAACTGGTTGCCAGTGAATAATGCCAAGGTGCGTACGCATTACAAGTCTCTCTCGGTGTGTGTGTGTGTGTGTGTGAGTGTGAGAGTGTGTGAGTGTGTGCTTCAGGGCCAACACTTGCACGCAGCTGTGCCACAATTTATGGCCACACAAATTTGTTCAGCCTTCGAGCAGCAGCAGAACTTTTCGTGTGCCAAATAAAAAAAGGAAAAGAAAAAAAGAGAAAAATTCGAGGAAGAAAAAGAAAATTTGCATTTGAATTACGAATGCTCTGCCAGATGACTCCGTTGACTGCACATGCTGCCAAACGATTTCAGAAAGAGAAGGCAAGCTAGTTCGCTGTCTTCTTCTTCCTCTTCGTTGTGGTATCCAAATTAGAAATTGAATATGTTGGCAAATTCGAAACAATTCCAAATGCAGAAAACTTTGAATATAAGACTTGAAAGTGCAACAAGCTGTTTCCAGCACTGAACTAAACTTCAATTTCGAATGGCAGAAGTTAACGATAGAAAGCTAAAGAAGAGCAAAGAACATTAGTGAGGTTATGTTAATGTTTTTTCAATGTATTTTTTGAAGACACTAGCAAGAATTTTTACTGAATTAAGTTAGAGATTTTGTTTATTGACTTTTTGCTTTGGTTCTTTAGTAAGATTTATAAAGAATAGGATATTTTGAGGTTAAATTAAAGTGTTAAGGTTATGTTATGTTATATTTTAGGTTATGTTATGTTAAATGTTAGGTCATGTTATGATAATTATGTTAAATTCAGCTGAAGATTTAGTTTGACGTAAAGCTTTAACAAATTGAATTAGAGAGAGTTAAAATTGATAGAGAAATGGAATTTACGGCTTTTATTCAAAGTTCCTAACTCTAAATAAACTAGAGCAGAGCTTTGAATTGAAAAATTCATACATTTTCCGCTACTACATTCATCTTTATACAGAAAATATTTGGAATATATGAATCCGATTACGAGTAACATTTTGTCGGTCCAAATTATACCACAGCAGCGTGCAGAGGGGGAGGAAGCGACAAAAGGAGACGAGCTGCGCATACATATGAATGCTGACTTAGTATTTTTCACACGCACACAGAGACACACACACACACACACAGAGACACACATGAGACAAGTCAACAGTTGAGCGCGCAGTTTCCGCTGGCGATTCATAAACCAAATCATTGCCAAAACAGAAAGCTCTCATCGCAAGTATATATACTATGCTATATAGTATATATATTTATGTATGTGCATGTGTGGTTGTGTGTGTGTGTGTGTGTGTGTGAGGTTGTACGTGAGCAGAGGCGCACAAAGGACACTTCCCGGCGTTGCTTTGTCCGGCTGCACTTGCCCGTGCTATGCAATTTCCGGCGAGTTGTGTGTGCCCGTGCTGTATATGTGTGTGTATGGGTATGTGTGTGGGTATGTCTGCCTGTGTGTGAGTATTCGTTAGGAGTGGCGCGAGAGCAGCAAATGCAATTTATACGCTTCTTTTTGACTGAGCTACCATAAACATAACTGCAGCCACATTGCAGTCATATCGCATAACGTATACGCCCCGTATGCTCACTAATATTTTCTGTCTTTCATGTGAACTTCGCTTCTTCATCTGCTTCTTCTTCTTATTTTTCGTCTCTTTTTTATAGGTACCCGAACCACGACCCGGCGCCTGTCACAATGATTCACGAACACTTCCGGATCCCACATTAAATTTCATCAAAACACATTCGCTAATGGACGAGAATGTTCCGGCATTTTTCGGTCAGCCGATTTTGGTGCGGACGAGCACAATGTAAGTACCCAAGTGGGCAACCCACATACACCCTTTCCCCCCCTTTCCTTGTGTACCCTTGGGGCACAGCTCCTCGAACTCTCTCCCTCCCCTTGCTTGCTTCATTCCGCTCTGTCTGCCTGCCTTTTGCTGTTGTACCTTCTCTTTCAGCGGGTTATTTTCTGCTGCACAGGCACGTCGCAAAGTGGCCCGAATTGTTGCCACACCAGCCTCCCCCCATTCTTTGTTCCTTTCCCTGCCCCACACTGCCTTGCCTGGCCCCTGCCCGAATAATGTTGCGGCAATGTAAATATTATTGCACAAAGCCAATGCCACAGTCAAGCGCGCACCCAAACGGGTTCGCTGTGTGTGTGACTGTGTGTGTGTGCTGCTGTGTGTACGTGTGGGCGTGGCATATGCTGCCGTGTGTGGATTGTAAAAAGTTTAACTGCAACTTCTGCTGATGCTGCGGCTGCTCGAAGTGAATACGTGACGATCCAATCCAACTAATTTCATTTAAATAACAAATTCCTCGCCATCTGATACGGCACAACTTTGCCCATGTTCGTATACCCTGAAAATATTGACAGGGGAGTGGGTATGCCAATGAGAAAGAGAAATAAGAGTAGAAAGAATAAACTACTGTTTTTTAATTAATGCATTGTAGGGGAAGGAATGAAGGATAAGTAAAGTAAGAGAGCATAGAAAACATAGAGAGCAAGTCAGTGGGAGAAAGAATTAAAAAAAAAAAAAAAGAAAAAGACTGTGGCAGGGAATATAGTTAAAATATTGTATATAATGTATAAACCCGAAAGAAACAGAGAGAGCTGGAGAGGAATATGTGAGAACAAAAACGAAGTACCAAAAATATAGAAGTTCAATTATCTCCACTCATTTCTATTAGAAACCTTCTTTATCACTAATAAATATTGCTAATTTAATTGGAGAATCTAAAAATAGCCCAAAGCAGATAATTCCCCATTCAATTTTGAACAACCTCTTTCTTTTCTGCTGTCAATTTGCCAATATCAATATAAGAACCCCCCCAATGAATATGATTATAAAAATGTAAAGCTTCTCACAATGATATGCTAAATGAAATTGCCTTGTTAATTTAATTGCATATTCATGGTAAAGGCAATTTTGATTTGATTTTTAATAGTCAGGGATTTATTATAATATACAAGAAGAATTTTGCTTTCTTTTTCCTAAATTTTCATTTATGTTTTTCCAATGGCCTCTCTACCCAAGAAAAGGCTATTAAAATTTTGTGCGAGCTTTAAGAATTTTAGAAACATGAACATAAATGCGAGTCAAAGAGGCAGACACACACACACACACACACCCGCAAACACAACAAAGGCAACTTGCTGGTAACCAAACACAAAATTGGCTGATGCTTTTTGGCCGCAGGACAGAAACGAAGCCAGCAACAAGGAAAAGGAGAAGGTAGAGGAGAGCTTGCAGTCAGGGAGTGCGGCATATACTACAATATATATGCTATATATGCAGCTGTTCTCTGGTGCTTGGGCTTTTCTGCATGCTCATAAATTATTTTCAAGATTTTCACTCAGACATGTGAAAATTTAAAAATTCAATTTGGCAACTTTTCCATGTAATTGAGTCACAATTATGGAGCAGGTTCAGCAGGAGGCAGAGACAGAGGTGAGAGAAGGAGACTCCACCTTAAAGAGTAAATCATAAGCGAGCCACTGAGCAGGCAAGGCAGACAGGAGTGAGCTGCTAAAAGGAGTGCACAGAGGGGAGGAGGAGGATCGGGGAGGGGGAGCTGTTGCTGCAGTCAAGCGATAGTTGAACCAAACGAACCGAGCCAGCCAGAAGGAAATGCATGGATGCGCCGAGGCAACCCGTAACGAAAATATGCATGCACAACTGAATAAATTAGAATGAAATATGGAACACGTAGGGACAAGAGCAGCCAAGAGATCCCTCCTCCCCCTCTTCCGCTCTCCCACAACAGCATTGCGGGCGAGTAACATTAGCGAAGTGGTTGGCGCGTATGTTGCGGATTGCAATGGGGTTTACTGGGGGAGGGGGAGGGGGAGGACGTGGAGCAGGGTATTCTGGTTTCGGCCACTTATACCCACAGCTGCAACTGATTGCAGGGAGAGTGGGGAGCGGGGAGTGTGGTGCGGGCACACGCATCACAATTTAATCATGCCCAAACTCAATTGAAAAGAGCACAAAAGTTACTACAAAATTTGTGCTGAACATTTATTTGGCGACCCACTTGGGCAGTGCCACCACAACTTGTTCGCTAAGTCGGTCATGCACAAATACTGCTTGCAGTCACTGTAAGCCTGGTTAACCCTCTCGCTGCAACAATTGCAACTTACAGTTGAAAAGGCACACACACCCTCACTCTCTCTCTTTCTCTCTCTCTCTGCTGAATCTGGGTTAAAGATTTACTCGAGCCACAAAACTAAACGTAATTGAAATATAAATAAATTAGAGAAATTTAGCTGGACAACTTTTACACACTGCACACTGTTAACTTATTAATTGTGAATAACGTAATGTGTGGAAACTGTAAAGAATTGTAGACACTGTAAATTGAGGAAGTTGTGAAGAAGTTTAAAGAATGATAGAAAGAAATTGACGGCATTTTTTGGGGTATTTAATGAGTTGTTTCTTTTGTAATAAATTTATTTAAAGCTAACAGTTTTTCAGTTGCTTGTTTAACAGAACCTTCTTCCAGCTGTATGTTATGAAAATCTCTCTCGCAATAGTGCTGTTAATTCTTAACACAACATGTAACATGTTATTAACAGCACCCTGTAAGTTTACAGTTTAGCGGTTGGTTTCGAGAAACTTCTGTCTGTGCCGTTCTCTCTCTTCTTATCCTACTCTCTCTCTTTCTGCTCTCATTCTTTCTTTATAATATATTCTTTAAAGTGATTCGATAATCCCCTTACAATACTATAAACACTATCCCTCAAGTCCTTACAGCTTACCTACCCGTCTCCATCTGCAGATCCTCTTAAAGCATTGCTGTTAAAGCCCCCAAAGCCGATAAGTCCACACTTAAGCAATTGCGAAAAATGCATTTATCAAATGTTTTACATAGATTTATATTTATATTTACATTGGAATAATGCGCATAAATTATTCAAGGTTAAAGCCGCAGGTTCACAAATACCACAAAGCGACCTCAGGAGAGGAAGAAAGAGAGGGAGAAGAGAGGTAGTAAAAGAGAAATACCTTCAATTGGATTTGCTGTGTGTTTCTGTGTTTCTGCTTCGATTTCTGTTTCACAGTTTTGTGCGAGAACGCAAATGTCAAAATCAAATCAAAAATGCACAAAATTTATGGCGTTTCTCTGGCTGACGCATAAATTTATTATAATTTTATTTGAGCCGGGGTCCAGTGTTGCCACACACACACACACACACACACGCACGCAGCAGCAGCCACAAACGCTTCCGGCAGCCATTTTGTTTGTGTGTGCGTGAGCAAATAAATAAATCACGAAACAGAGGGAGAGAGAGGAAGGAGAACCGAGTAGGGGCAGTTGAGGAAGGAGTCAAAAGTAGCTAGAAAACTCTCATACACCGCAGGTTCCTCATTTGCATATGCTAGCGCAAAGTGGGCGGGACGAGAGGGGGGCGGGGGCGTAGAATTGCCAGGTCTAACAAAGTTTTTGCAAGAACTTGAAAGTTTCTCACAGCATCTCTTGGCGAAAAGTTAAATGCTTCACAGTCGTTGCCAGAGTTAGAGCCGAGGTCAGTCGCCGGGCTCCGTAACAAATTGTTTCCTGGTCGACCCGGAAGTATCCCATAGTCAACAGATTTCTGGCAGCTGGTTGACCATATCCTGGCTCCATTCAAGGCAGCCCCAGCCACAATTGGATCTCTCTCTCTCTCTCACTCTCTCTCTTTCTCTCACTTGCTCTCTGTGTGTGCGCTTATCGGTCAAGTTTTTATATCCTCGACAGTGAGGCGGAGGTGCGGAGCAACCTTTACTGTCCTGCTAATTTCATTCCACTGCGAATAGAGTTGACTTCCACTTGTGACCCTTGTCACCCACTTTCCTGTTGCTGCTGTTGCTGTTGTTGTCGCCCATCGAGGCGTGGCTCGAAAGTTGGCAAAAATTGTGCAAGTTTCAATTGCCAACTGCGCCCAGCACCTGCCCAACTCCCTCTCTCTCTTCCTCCCTCACTCGGTCTGTCTCTGTGCCTCTCCCTCTCTCCATCTCCCTCTCACGCACTTAAAATGTCCCTTTTTATTTTGTTTTTATTTTCCATGTGTCTCCTTTCATTCTTGTTCATCTCTTCTCTCCTGCGTCTCGTGGCCTTTTGCCATTTTGTAATTTTCGGCCAGCAAAAGTTTTTGCCAGCACTTTTTGCATCTCCATTCATTGAATCTCTCTACCTCCCACCCTCCCTCTGCCTCTTCTTCTATCTTCTCTACTGTTGCGTGGGGAATTAATTTATAAGCTGGCTCAACTTTGCCTTCAATTCGCATTGTATTAAATATTTAATTTCTTATCGCTTCGACCATAATTGGAATTTTTCTTGGCCTTCTCATAAACGATTCACACACACACATGCACACACAAAGGTTTGCAATTAGAAATGTGTCAGTTTCATTGACAAAAAGTTTCAATGTCCTTTTTCTTCACTTGTAACTTTTAAATTTTCTAAATGTTATTTAAATGCATGAAAAAAATAAGTTAAGAAAGGGAATTTAATTATTCACCACACAAGCAGCAAAGGAAATTCAATTAAATGCTGCGCAAAAACCAAAAGAAATGCAAAAGTTGGGTAAAGAGCTTAAGGGCAAGAATTTATGGAGGGGAATGAATTGTTCAATATATCTTAAATAATAAGCACTTCTTGATCGTATCTGTATTTTTAGCAAAATATCAGGCATTTAAAAATACGAAATAATTTCCCTGCAAATGTTAATTGCATCAGTGGATTATGTAAAAGAGGCAGAGACTTAAACATGACTATGTTAACAGTACCCTGTTAAAAAGCAGAGGAAGGTAAGAAGAAGCAGAAGAAGGGTGGCAGGGTTACATGTTAAATACAGGGCTAGCTAAATCAATTGCTCATTGCTATGAAACTTATTTGCATTGAGAGAGCGTACATGTTATTATTGTGGGAGAGAGAGAGGGCCATGTGTTGCAGTAGGGAAAAAAGTGCAAGAGTATGGGCAGTGTTGTTGCTGGTAAGGATTATAAAGTTGAGAGAGCACGAAATCAAGAGAATAAAAAATCTATAGAGCAAGAAAGCCGCACCAAACGGTAAACACTTACAGCGAAGCTGCTAGGGAGAGTGATCTAGCAGCCAGTCTGCGTATTATTATCAATGAGTACAGAACGCACACCACGCGCAGGACAATCAAAAGCTCATTGTCATTGAACAGTATGTGCCTGCCCTACAGTGCCGGTCAAAATAATAGTAAAGGTATAAACAAGTATGTAAATCTGTGTGCGCTAATCAGTAATAACTGTTAATCTAGTGCAGATCAGCAGACAAAGCAAATACTAAATTGAAACTCGCCCAACTTGCAAGTTTTTAAAGTTTAAACTTCACTTGCCTCAATCTTCTTCCAGTCTCCCTCTTTTTCTCTGTGCAAGCATAATATATTCTACAATTTCACATGCATTCTGTTTATATGTATTTTACATATGTGTGTGTGTGTGTGGATTGGCATTTCAACAAGGCAACCGCAACAGTTAACACACACAAACTGAATGGGCCCCATTTAAGCCAAGCCAAAACGAGCCCAGACGAGCCCCCGCCGGACAAGCCAAAATGCGATGCAATTCTTTTGCCATTTAGAAAATTGAGCAACATAACTAAAACTCAAAAAACGAGATTTGTTAATTAACAATAAAACAATGCACAATGCCGACTGGGTCCAGTTGCTACCAGCAGCAGTTGCTGCTTCAGTTGGATGCGGCCATTTGCATTTAAATCGAGGCAGCACCAACACACACACACACTCACAGCCAGCAAGGCAAAACCAACATGGAAGCAACAATAGACAAGGCAGTCAAGCGCACAGCCACAAATGTTGCCTGCAACAAGGACAACAACTGCAGCAACAACAACAACAACAGCAGCATCAACATCGACGCAAACGTCCAACATTTTTGTGGTGAAATCAGAGAGAAATTTCCGTTTTTATTTCATGTCTTTTTGGTTGTTGTGCGCTCGAAAATGTTTTTACATATAAATGTTGCAGTTTTTTTTTGTGTGTGTGCAGTAGTTGCTGTTGCTGCTTCTGTTGTGTGTTGTGTGTTGTTGCTGCTGCTGTCGCAGTTGTTGCTACCGCTGTTGCGGTTTTCTGCCATTCTGTTTGTCATTCTCACCAATGCTACGGCAGCGGTTCCTGCTCCCCCTCTCTCTCTTTCCCTCTCTCTCCCTGTGACCTCTTTCCCTCGTCCCCCTCTGCTCCTCCTCATCTCACTCTCTCTGCTGTTGCCACACTCAACTCTGTCTGTCCATTATTAATGGTGTCTAACCAAAAAACCAGCCGCCCCATCCGGAATGTCCTGTTATGTCATTCAGCTGGCAGCATTGACATGTTGTTTGTGGTTCCAATTTGAGAGAGAGAGAGAGAGAATTTTATGCATATGCTATACACATATATTCCATAGGTAATCCACAGATGGATACAGATCGAAGCTTAACTCTGCAACAAATGTTTCAATGGGATTTAATTCTTTTTACAAAGCTCTAAATATTCTTCTCCCTTTGCTTTCCCTTTCTCTTTATAATCCCTTTCCCCTCAATTTTAGTTTTGTTGTCTCTAACTAATGTTCTCTTCTTGTTCTGTTTCTCCCCTTTACAGCTATCGCTTCACACAAATCGCCGTGGATGCACAGATCAAAACGCCTGGAGGCAAAACATATGATGTGATTTTCGTTGGCACAGGTGAGTTACACACAGTTACAGGCGCCGTTAAGGTTTAACGGTTTAATGGTTTACCTGTCTGCGTGCACGGCACACTTTATGACTCCCAGTAGCCTGACAGCGCAATTGTTCAATATGCCAAAGGGGCATCATAAACTTGGCTACTCTACACCAGATAAGCCATGGACAAGCAGCTTACTGCCCCAACTGACCCCGAGCGAGGGTGGTTTGGCTGGGATATATAAATAGTTATTGGAGACTGATTTAGTAGATTATAATATAGCATATGGCAAACAGATGGTTGAAACCTACATATATAATATATGTTTGTTAATATATAATCGAGTTGATAATCGAGGATATATTTATCAGCCTCTTGAGTAGAGTGACTTCAAAAAATGATTTAGTATTCTTATAGATTCCAATGAGAATAATATTCATGAATAAAAATCATTAATAATTATCATAAAAATCATAAATAAATATCTTTCATAATTATAATAATAAAAGACAAAATTAAATTAAAATTTCATTCAAACTTAACATCAATTGCAATGTATTTTAAGAACTTTCAGAGAGTTTGGAGTTTGACAATTATTTTTATCATTATATTATATGTTAATATCTTATACACATACCACTAAATCTTCTTCCCTTTCTACCCCACTAGATCATGGTAAAATCATAAAATCAGTTAATGCCGAATCGGCGGATAGTGCGGAAAAGGTAACCTCAGTCGTCATAGAGGAGATCGATGTGCTGACCAAGAGTGAACCCATACGCAATTTGGAAATAGTGCGAACCATGCAATACGGTAAGTGAGCGCAGGCAGGGGAGGAATTTGAATGGGACTCAATTAAAAGTAAGGTGCAATGGGTGCAAAAAAAAAAGAAGAAAAAAAGAAGAGCGTGTAACGAGCTGACATTGTAAAATGAATTCGCAATTTTCACAGATCAACCGAAAGATGGCAGCTACGACGATGGCAAATTAATCATTGTGACAGACAGCCAAGTGATTGCGATACAGTTGCATCGATGTCACAACGACAAAATCACCAGCTGCAGGTAAGTGGGGACTCCACTCGGAACCCAACTGGACTGACTGCGACTGAACTGGACTGGACTGCGACCGAACTGAACTGAGCTGCAGTGGATGAGCTGCAGTTGCAATGAATTGAGATTGAAGCGAATGCAGACAGAGGACAATGGCATTTTTATTTCATGTAACAATTTGCGTGACTTTCATGCGTCGACTGGCAGACAGAGGGGCAGACAGAGGGACAGACAAGCAGACAGACAGAGGAACAGCTGGAGAGGGAGTAGCTACAGCTGCTGCCTGTCTGGGTCTGTGTCTGTCTCTGGCCACTTGGCAGCTGCAATATGCGCCAGCACTTTGAGCGCCCATTTATGGCGTTTTACATTTCACAATTTGCAATATGTTTACAACACCCCCTCCCCCTCTTCCTTCCTTCTGCTACTACTTGCAGCGAGTGCGTCGCATTGCAGGATCCTTACTGCGCCTGGGATAAAATTGCCGGCAAGTGTCGCTCGCATGGCGCGCCACGTTGGCTCGAGGAGAACTATTTCTATCAGAATGTTGCAACGGGCCAGCATGCGGCATGTCCCTCAGGTGAGTTAAATGGCCAATACCGTGCAGCACACAAATTAAGGTAAACGACTCAACTGACTTCGCTTCTCCCCTCTCTCTCTCTTGCTGTCTCCCAACACGTAGGCAAAATCAACTCGAAGGACGCCAATGTGGGCGAGCAAAAGGGTTTCCGCAACGACATGGACCTGCTGGATTCGCGTCGTCAGAGCAAGGATCAGGAAATCATTGACAACATCGATAAGAACTTTGAAGGTAAGTTGCAAGTGAAAATAAAATCACGACTTTTTTCTTCTTTCCTCCATCTTCTTCACGTTCTCGCATGCCACTTTTTTTATTGTAGCACGAGTTGTGTAGCATATTTTCCTCGGCAGTTTCGCCGTCAAGTTTATCACATTTACCAGTTTTGTTGTCATTTTACAAATCACATTTTCATTTCACTCGCTGCTGCAGCTGCCTGTCTGCTGCCTTCCACTTTTCACTTGCCACTTGCCACCACTTCCACCTGTCATGTTGCATTTTTCTCGCCCTTTCTTTCTCTCTCTCTCGCTGTCTTTTAGCTATATGCATATTGCCACTTTGTACTTCAATTTTAGTCAGCATTTAGCCAGCACTTTGCTCTATCTTCTTTATTATTATCTTGAGTGTAGCTTAAGTATAAAAATATATTGTTTTTATATTTGGTTTTTAATTTTTAATTTGCACGCCATATAAACAAACTATATTTTAATTTTCTTATACATCTACATTACGATTTCCTTCTAAGCATATTATCTTCAGATAACCTTATTAAATAGCCAGTTGCATGACTTCCATGCTGGCTCCCAACAGGAAAACGCAAAGTAGAATTGTATAAAACTTGAACTTCTTCATTAGACAGCTGCAGCAAAACTGAAACTTCATCATCAGATATGATTTGCTATCAATAATTCCAAGTGCTAAGGGCAATGTACACATTAAAAACACATCTCCCATAATATTGCAGCCAGACCACACGCAATTAAATTATTTCTGATTAATTTTTATTGCACGTTGACACAATCAATTTATAATAAATTGTCTTTATTGCTGCATTTGTTTATAACTTATTTTCTGAGCCAAAAATATACTCTAAGTTAAATATTTATTCAGATGAAATATCCTCTATCGTCTTCCTCTAAAAAAAATTCTAAAAATAGAAACAGATTTTATTTATGTAGAATGCATGATTTATTCATCAGTTGTCACTACTTAGTAGAAGCACTTTATTAGTTACAAATTATATTCACTTATTTAAGATTTCATTCACGTATTATATGAATATATTCATATTTCTGCCTTCCTCTCTATACCTCATATTCTCTAAGCAATTGAATATAAATATTTTTGTATATAAACAAAAGAAATTGTTGTTGTTACTTGTATTAACTCAATTTTGTCATTCTTCTTCTTGTTTCATTTCATTTTTGATCTACCCAAAAAAAAAAAAAAAAAACCATTTGTTCTATTTTCGATGTTTGGATGTTTATTGATGTCGTTAAAAAAAAAAAAACAAAACATAAAACGGAACTTATATGTACACGCAACCTTTTAATCAACATACTATATGTCGTGTACTATTTGGTGAATCCCTACAAACAATTATCGATGTTTCTTTCCAACCTATGAACAATGTTCTTTGATCTAATGAAGGTCCACAAATTTCCGCAGATATTATCAATGCACAGTACACGGTGGAAACTCTGGTTATGGCCGTGCTGGCCGGTTCGATCTTCTCGCTGCTTGTGGGCTTCTTTACAGGGTATTTCTGCGGTCGTCGCTGTCACAAGGATGAGGACGATAATCTACCCTATCCGGATACGGAATACGAATACTTTGAGCAGCGTCAGAATGTGAACAGGTCAGTGGAGGAGATAAATATATATAGATTCATGTACAGTTTAATTAATAAATTTGATTTTTATTTTGTTCTTTAGTTTCCCCTCGTCCTGCCGCATACAGCAGGAGCCGAAGCTGTTGCCTCAGGTGGAGGAGGTTACGTATGCGGAGCCTGTACTGCTGCCACAGCCACCGCCACAGAACAAGATGCACTCGCCGAAGAATACACTGCGCAAACCGCCCATGCATCAGATGCATCAGGGACCCAACTCCGAGACGCTCTTCCAGTTCCAGCCCGATGGCTACAATACCCAGCAAACATATCGCGGACGCGACAACTTTGGCACGTTGCGATCGCATCAGGTGATGGTGAGTCCCAGCTAGAAGATCACACATGGCCTTCCTATACTATATATACATATTGTTCAGATCTGTTAATAATGTCTTCAATTTGTTTACAGGGCGACAACTACCGACGCGGCGATGGCTTTTCAACCACTCGCAGTGTCAAGAAGGTGAGTCGCGATCTCTAATGCCTGATTGTGATATTCGAAATTCACTTTAATTTTCCTCATTTATATATATCGTACTAAGACTAATCTCTAATCTAATCTAATCTCTAATTGTATCCATTGAGCTCTTTTCGATGTTGTTGACATTTTGACATTTAGTATATACTAACTGAAATGAATCCTTGTGGTGCGCTTGTATTTGATTGAACTCTCACTAAATCGTCGATTGGTGTATTTCTTTAGACTCACACGTTTTCAACTTTGTTGTGTCTCCACTATGTGTGTGTGTGTGTGCGACTTTCTGTGTGTGTGTACCCATTGTACAGGGTATTTTGTTTATGATATACTAAATAGCTCACCTGCTTTACGGAAATCACTGAATGCATCTGTATCTGTTCACATCATTAAGCACGCTATCTATGTATTTTCACTAGTATGTTTAGTATATTTGTAACTCTGTTTAGTATTTCTGTTGTTTACTATTTTTTAATATTTTGTATCTTTATTTTACATGTTAATTTAATTTTTATACTCAAGAAAAAAATTAGTTTTCATGTATTTATTTTATTTTTAAATATATTTCTTTAATTTCCTTCTTCTAATAAATATTCATGAGCATAACTGATATCTGTGTATATAGTAAAAAATCACCAATAAATATCACCATAGTATATATTTGTATAATCCCATATGTACGTACTCTTCTACATCCATATCGAAGCGACTTCAACTCATACCATTGTCCATTCGCATGCCCATGAATAAAGTATATACCCCCGTAATCTGTATATGAATATAACTCATTGTACATTGTTCCATATACTCGTATATAGTTCAGCTGATTCTACTTAACTCATTTTGTCTGGGGTGCTTTTTTTTGTGTAATTGTGTGCGTTTCTCGCCAAAGTTCTAGAAATACACCAATCCTTCGAAACGGGCGAGAAAGTTGATCTCCTGCAGGCGTCTCTCAATCGCTCTATGTCTCTCTCTCTTTCTCACTCTCTTTTAATCTCTTAATGTAAAGAATTTGTTCGTATAGTTGGATTTTCTCGAACTTCTTGAATTTCTGCTCTATGACACCTACCATCTCTCTCTAAGCTTTTACTAACCTTAAAAAACTCTCTTCACACAAAACACGAAAACTACTACTTAAAAAAAAAAAAAAAAAAAAAAAAATACTAAAAGCAAAACTGTCAAAAGTGGACGACAACAAAACCCAAAAAAACTCTATCTATCTTTTCTTCTTCTTCCCTTTTTCATTAGGTTTACCTTTGAGACGGGAGTGGGGCGGCTGAAACCAGTCAGGGACTAATTACCCAAAATATGGTAAATACTTACGCATAACTAAAGCAACTTTGGTTCGTTGTCTTTATTATGGTGATTTTTTGTTTTCATTTTATTGTTTATTTTTTCTTTTTTTTTTTTTTTTTGTTTACTCCAACTTTATAATTCGTTTTATTGATACGGAAAATAATTTGCTCAATAGCTGCAATATGGATACCCTCGAATTCGTGATCAACTGAAATTCGAAACTTAAAAGTAAATTTTGCAAACATTTTTGCTACGAAATTGTTTTTGTTTCTTTTGCCTAATTCCAAATATTCTGCAAATCAAGTTCAGATTCACTTTCGAAACTTCTTGAACACTCCGCACCAAAGCTACATTTTGGAATGCCTTCTATACATATTTATTTTGATTTTTGTGTTTTCTACTAGACAGCGGTCCCCCGTGTCCCCCTTAGCCCCTCTCGCAGTATTAATCTCTGATGAAATTCGATCAGCCCAGTCAGCGTAGTCAGCCATCCCGCGCCCAACTCGACGTTGCAGGGTTCCAAACTTCATCGGTTATCGGTTATCGTTAATCGATCTATATGTGTGTGATTGTGTCTATGCGTGTGTGAGCTGTGTGTGACTGTGTATCTCTTTCGCCTCTCTCACTATCGATAGGTTGGCTTTTGAACTCTTCTTCTACTGCTGCTGCATGGGCGATATGCGATATACGATATACACCCGACAATCGATACAATCGAAACAACAACAGTTCCCCTAGTCAAAGAATGTGTGTGTGCATTTGATACCTAACTACTAGAAACCGTTTACACGTACTATATGATTATGATAAATGTACTTGCAACACTCCTAATACCTCTCTAAACTACCCACAACAAGAAACATAGATCTACTCACTCGTAATATTCATTTGTAATGCCTTAAAGTATTCATTCAGTTTTCAGTTTATTGCCTGACAAGTTGAATATTAACACAAATTAAAGATCAGAATCCGAATCGAAAATTCAAAACCAAAATTATCTCCTGAAGTCCGTCCGTGAACTGGGCTGACAACACTATAACCATCTATATATTGAATTGGATCAAAATTTCTGAGAACCTAATTCCGATCTTTAAGACTAGAGCAAAACAAAATAAACAATTTCTTTATTTTCGATTTAATTACGTACAGTAAATGCAATATACTCGTATTGCAAATATTCTTTTCCTTCTGTTTTATGAGTAATACATATTAAAAAAAGTGTATCAACGATTATATATCACCAATCCTAGGCTGTAAACAACACAAACACACGTAACAGAAGTCTTGGTCGTGCAAGAAGACAGCCGCCCCGTCATGGTATCGGTAAGTTTTTCTGTTCCAATTGCGTTTTCCAATACTTTTTGAATTTAAGTTGAAAGTATAAAAAAAAAAACTAAAACATATGAAGACGCACACAGACACAGACCAGAAGTCCCCTCTCGATTCTCTTGCGATGAATTGCCCCGTTTCACTCAGGTCTCTTCTCTGTCTCTATCTCTTTCTCTCATTCTCTCTCTATCTGTCTATCTGTCAATTGTTCTCTTACTCTATGTATTGAATAACCATGAAATTTGTCTAAAATATAATTTTATGTTTGTTAAATTTAAATATTAAATTTTTTCTTTGGTTTACATAATTATTCTACAAACTTGAAAACAAAACTCGCACAACTCAAGCAACAACAAATTAGGTCATTGTTTAAAATTCATGAACATTCTTTCAAGCATTTTTCTCTAGTAATTTGAATAATCTAATGAATATTCATAATATATTATTGGCCAATTTGGTGGCGGTTATAGAGATGATTCAATTCAGTTTATGACGAGTAAAGTGTTGAGAATTCTGTGAAATAACAAACTATTCGAGACTAATAATAATTATTAGAGTTTATTAGAATTTGAACTAAAATTAAATAAATTTCTATTTAAAAAACCTCTTAAACAATTGAGAAACCTGTTTATAAAATATTTTTCAACTGTAAAGTAAAAACTCTAAAATATTTCCAAGAACGAAAGTCCACAAATTCTCATTATTTTATTTGGTATTTTAATTTTTTTGTGTAATCAGTTATTTTGTATAAGTTCTTATCTTGGTGTGTATCTGTGTGCGTGTACGTATAGTTATGCATGTTGCAACAGAACTCAATGTTGTCAAAGACCTGTTTAAAATAGGAACCAAATGTATCTCAGTGTGTGTTTGTAACTATCAATGTATCTATAGAGTCTGCTAGCTGTGTACACGTATTTGATCTATCTTTGTTGTTGCAACATGACATCTACTATCTCTATATGTGTGTTTGCGACTGCGAGTGTGTGTGTGTGTCTATTGTGTCTTTGCATAACTTTGCATAAGTGCGCTCTCTCACCTGTTCCCTTGTGTTCTGTGACCTCCATTGACCTTCGTCTCTTCTCTGTTTTTGCAGTAACTCAGCACCGTTCAAATAGCCCACAGCAACAGCAGCAGCAGCACCAACAGCAACAGCAGCAGCAGCAGCAGGCGCACTCCAGCTCTGGCTCATCGCCGGTAATGTCAAATAGCAGTTCCAGCCCAGCGCCGCCATCCAGCAGTCCCAGTCCGCAGGAGAGCCCCAAGAATTGCAGTTACATTTACCGTGATTGATTGATATGTAACACCAAATCGATGCCACTCATCCAGGCGATGCCCACGCCCACAACACAGCAGCAGCAGCAACACCAACACCAACAACAGCAGCAGCAGCCGCAGCAGCAGCAATACCAGCAACAGCAACCAGCGCGAATCCTGGCCAGCAAATCCATGCCCGTAACCCCAATCCAGCCACAATCGCCCACAGATACAATGCCCTCGTACGAACTATACGAGACGCGTCCAGCACTCTTTCGCCATGCCCACTCTGATGCCACGTTCCACATGCCACAACCCTACGACTGCGACGACGACGACGTTGACCAGGACGACGATGCCGAGGAGGAGGACAGCTCGTCGCTGGCCATGATTACACCGCCGCCGCCCTACGATACACCGCAGTTGGCCTTTGCCAGTTTGGCTTCAGCAGGAGGCGGTGCAGCGGCGCCTCCTTTGCCGCCGCCACGTAAATTTCGCTTTGGCAATCGCGAACTGTTCAGCATGAGTCCCGGCACACCCAAATCCAATGCCATAACGCCCACAAAGCTTGGCGCTGCAGCGGCAGCAATGTTCTCCACACCCCAAATGGCGCAGCTGAATCGCAAGTGGGCGCATCTGCAGCGCAAGCGTCGGCGACGTAACAGCAGCAATGGTGACTCCAAAGAACTGGACAAGCTCGTCTTGCAGTCCGTCGATTGGGATGAGAACGAGATGTATTAGTGGACAACGCTGGATGCACTCCTCTCCCTCTCCCATCCTGCTTACCAATTTCTAATCGTAGTAAACCTCTAGTTACACATGTAGCTCAACAATCGTATCGATAGCTTGTGACAACTGTACTTTCTGTAAATTATATAAGCCTGCGATACACCTCAACACACACACACACGCACTCACAGCCGTTTTTTATAGCCATCCTAAATTTGGAGCTGATATTTTTTTGGTTTTGCCAATTTTAGATGCGACTTTACATTAAGATTTACACAGAAAGCAAATAGAAAAGATCACGAAGCCAATCGATTAGAATTCTACACGAATATATCAATCAGTCTAAGCAAATAGTTGGGAGCTGTCTCGAGGGCAGAAGAAGAGGAGCAATCTGCCGGAAAAAACTGAACTCTTTTAAAGGAAACCCTACTGGTTAATCATAATTCCAGTTTTTAAAGATTTGCAGCCAGTTTTCAAAGTTTCTTTAAGGTATTCCTTCTGTTCTTCGAGAGATACTTCCGCTAGGTGAATGTAAATTGTAATTGCTGGAATGGCTCGCTGACAGAACTGGGATCTCTTAGCCATTGCCAAGGCATATATACACAGATATATACACATATATATATATTATATAAATAAACACATAGTGCAGTTACAGTTGGGATACGTTTTTATTTGGCTAACGAAGACAGGCAGAGATATATAGGCATTATCGCGCATACAAACCCGAACTATACTTAGACGCAATACAAGTAAAGTAAATAGTTTGCATTTTTGAAATTATTACAAATTTATGATATATCTACACACACAAACAATAAACAAAGAGCAACAAAAAGAAAAGAAAAAAAGGAAAATAACAATGAGAATTATACACAAGATTTATAAATAGCTATATATAGCCTATACATATATTATATATACAAATACATACTTATATACATAATATACCAAGTGTCGCTGGCTATACGAATCGGAGCATTATTACGAGATAATCTGTTGTGAGCCAAGCGATGAAAAGAGAAATCAACAAAATGAAATTAAAAGTAAACATATTGTTAAAGGACATTCAGAAATCGGAAGTTGGCGCATTTTACACATGAGATATAACCGAAAAGAAATATTTAGTAAACATGTATAAAATATAAGAAAATGTTTCGAATGAGAAATATTAGGGATTTCCAATGCAATTTGTAAATACAATTATTAATTATATTTATCGAAGGCAAAAAAATTGTGAATTAAGCAAAGAACACACTAACAAATATTATACAAGACAACAACAATTTTTTGCATTTAAAACGACAACAACAAAAAAAAAAATAGTAAAAATATACAAAAAATCAAGTGCTAAGAAAGGAAGAAAAACAAAAAGGAAAAAGGAAAAAAAAAAAACGAAACGCTTATTACCGATTTACAATTAAGTAACCAGAAAATAGAAGGGACAAGTTAGTTCTACAGACATAATAAGAAAGACCGAAATATTGCTCCTGTTTTCGCTTCGATTGCGTTGATTTCGTTTTGGATTCTATGTAAATACCTATATAGATGACTACTTTATACTACGATGATATACAATACATAAGCTTAAAACGAACTGCCAACAGCTAACAATTCTTTACACACACAGTCAAACAAATACTATAGAGCGTTGCTTGGTAAAACTCTATTATCGAAACGTACATACTACAATATAAGGCTATCAGTAGACTTTCTAAACACACACACGTTGATACCTACTACATAGTATATATATTGAATAAAATAGTAAACCAAATACAGAACGGCATATGGCATACCTAGTTGCATTTTCAGATCTGATCTGATCCGAGAACATTTACCTTCTAACGGTCAATTTGATTTGCAGCCTTATGCTTTGTCTTTCGATTGCTTACGCCAATAAAGCTTAAAGTCATCATAATCAACTGATCTACTTAGTATACAAATTGTATAAAATGTACAGCCTGATATAACCAACTGTACATATGTGCGATATGTGCCATAAATAACATAGAAGAGATAAAAACACGATAATATTTCTTGAATTTCAAAATTCTGTTTGCCTTTCTTTGAAATTGAAATCCCCAACTAAAATATTGGCTTGTTATATTTCTACCGTGTACATACAGATCGGAAAAACACTCAAAGCCTTTCGTTCTCCTTTTGTTGTAAATAAACCAACACACACACACAATTTCTTATAAAGTGATCGATCAAAACATAGTGAAAATCATAACGTAACATTAGCTATAGAGACTTTAATGCATAGAATACGAAGAACTTTTGCAAATATTCAATATTAGGGCGTTGGCATCGCTAAATGGAACACGTTTCTCTTTCATAGAATAGTAGCATAAGCAAGTGAGATATTTTGTATAAAGCTTAAACAGAAATAAGATTACAAATTATGATAAACAAAAACATTGCGATTTTGCATTGCATATAAGCAAAACGAAAAGAAAGCGTAGTAATATCTAAATCAAAGCAAATGTATAAAGTACGGAAGAACAAAAGATACCAGAGGAGACACAAAACGTAAATCAACTAATCCTAGTATAATAATATAAACCGTAACTCTACAAAGCAAAAACAAAAAGAAAAAAATCAATAAATATTTCCCTTTTTCATCTATTTTGGCAATTTTTTGCATTTAGAGAGCCAAAGACACGTTTTAAGTTATCCATTTATCGCTTTAAGTTTTGATTTATGCCTTTATATTGTTACTGTAAATACAATAAACAAAAGAAGATTTCTATGCTTAAGTTTTATATTATTTATCTTATTCCAATAAATATGATCTATGCAGTAAATTTCAGTTATTGTTTTCTTTTTAACCATTCATTATATTATTATGAAATTTAATTGTGTTTCTCTTTTATGTTCAACTCGTGTCGAATACTTCAAAAGCAATACAAACACGTAAATCTATCAACTAAGAACAGCAACAAAACTGAAGAAGAAGAACACGTAGAAGTATTTTGACTAGCGACTCTACTAAAATCTAGAACACGTACATTTATAGCTGCATACTAAGTACATATGAGAACTAAACTAAATCAGATCATTAACTTTTATACACTTTACAATTACATACCATATACAGATAGTACATTCTATACATAGTGCATAATATAGAAGATGCAAAGACAAAGACAAAGACAAAGCGAAGCGAAGCGTATTGTAATCTAGATTCAAGCTACAACAATTCAAAGGTTTTACGAAGTATGCCTACAGAACAACAACAAGAACAACAAATTGAAGAAGAGAATGAAGAACAAATGAAATTATTAATTATACACTCACATAGATGCTGCATATAAGTACTTATATATATATATACACATACTTATACTTATACCTAGATACTTTAGAAGACGAAACCGTCTCGCAATGCTTTTAAAAAGAGAACAACAGTGAAGAAGAAGACGAAGAAGAGATAGAGAGCAATAGTACGTATTTTACTAGTGTGAAGAATTTTCGAAATCTTTCTGCAAATGCGAAAATTGTGAGACAAATGAAAAGCCATAAAGAAAACGCAAAAAAAAAAAAAAACTATGAAAATCAACTCAGCAACTTTTAGAGACGCAGCACATGATAATTACGTATATGAAGAATGATAACGGTAATGATAATGATGATGATGAAGAATACTTTAAAGATAAACCTAAGCTAAACGACAAGATTTTTAACTTTCTCCCAATAAGACGATGCGATAAACGATTTTTAACTAATTATGTCTGTATGAAACAATTGTAGCGTGCGCATATTGCAACTTAGCGAGAAAATACCAAGTATAATACCACGAAAGGCATTACCAAATTAGTGAGAAAACAATGAGAGAAGAACAAAGCCCTAGAGACAACAAAAAGAGAAAACAAAAATAACGATAATTATCGATAATTATTATGATAACAAAGAGAAACCAAACATAAACACACTCAAGTTTTCATTTATCATTAAAACGATATATATTCAAGTGCTTCTTACATAAAATAAATACATATATATATATATACATATATATAATTACACATAGTATATATATATTATTAACAGGCATTACATGAAGATAAACATAATGATAATGGAGGAATACCTACTAACTAGATATAAGCATTAAATTTACTATATATTATTTATGAACACGGAAGCGAATGAGATCGCGAACTATTGTAGATTCAAATGCCTAATCGTTTTAAATTAGAACACGATGCCCGCCCGAACCCGGTTCGGCTCGGCTCGGATTCGGGGTTCGGTTACGGGTTCGGATAGAGAAGCGTTTGGTTTTCTAATTTGTAAGTAGCCTGCTATTAACTTGCAACATAATCAATGCATTTTACTTCGACACTTGCGAGAAATCAATTTATATAGTTATGTTAAGATTTTATAACGCAGCAAATCTAAAGTAAAAGAAAAAGTACATCAATACTTATATAGTACATACACCAAAACACACTTCTACACAGACAAAAACACATACACACACTTACACAAAATACTTTGTAAATACTTGACATTGAAACCCATTGAAGATGATAAAATAAATAATAACCTTTTCATTCGACCCAACACAAAATCGATTTTCTCTAAACTAAACTATTTTGGCCATCATAAACTGAAACTGATAATGAAATTATACACCCAGAATCCACAGTTCACAATCCACACACCATACATACACACGTCCCACAAAGGGTTCCAAAACATTAGACAAGTTTGTCAGGTTAATTGAAACTCGTTTTTGATTCATATTTCAATTCCAATTCAAATTGTTGAACATGTAGCGGAAAACAAAACAGAATTGACTAAATCGAGTAAAGCCACATTACGAACGAGTACTCGTATATGCATAAAGAAAACGAATAAATAAATGAATATTTAACCGAATAAGTTACGATACAACGTAGACACACAAAGAACGGTACTTCCAAGCAACTATAGAGCTACACCAGGAACACACATGCCCCAATACCTATTCGCATTTCCTTACCGTCTTAACTTATGGTACATGTAGAATCCCCCCTATATAGCCAGTCTCTTGGGAGTCTGTTTAGAACAAGAAATCATAGCCCAAGCATCAGAAGTTTTGAGCACCTCTTTGAACAACATTCTTCTTAGTTCAACCAAACGCTTAAGCAAATATATATAATATATATATATAATAATTACAAATGATTCCATAATAAAAATGAAGAGAAGAAAAACAAAATGTTAGTAAAAAGACTGAGCCACAAATATAAATAAATGAAAACAATTAATAAGACGAGGTATCTATGAATTATATCATTTTATGTGTGAATGAATGGAGATTTCGAAAAAAAACCTTTTTTCAATTTGGTTGACTTGAGCTCACTTTATAGT
This sequence comes from Zaprionus africanus, assembly GCA_018151435.1. Classification (NCBI taxonomy): domain Eukaryota; kingdom Metazoa; phylum Arthropoda; class Insecta; order Diptera; family Drosophilidae; genus Zaprionus; species Zaprionus africanus. The sequence goes on from JAECXB010000947.1 coordinate 175,477, forward strand.
TCTTGCTTCATTTCCGACTTGTTTGATATGTACACTTACTTATCCAGATCTATTGTAAGAAACTAATGTTTAATACTCTGTTAAAATGCAATTATTTGTTAAGAAGTTCCTAAACGAAATGCATTTAAGTGTTGAAATATGATATATCCCTTAACAGTTGATTAAAGGAACTTCGGCATTTCTTTGAGGATGATTTATTTCGAATACTCACTTATATCAAATAATACATATAATATTACGCACAAGATTCTGAGATCAGTGAAAGATAAATGCATTTAGGATTTTGAAATTCCAAAAGTCAAAGGAAACTGCATAAGATGAAAGTAAATCATGCGATAAGTTTGTACCCTAATATACGTAAAGCCGTTGAGAATTATTATCTTATATGAATATATTGAGAGGAGCATTCGATTTGTTTCCTAGATTATGATTCGGCAATGAGTTTCTTTGAGCCAAGGCCGTGAGGTTACTGTGGCATAATCCAGATCTATGCAGCAAATAACTGAATACTATATACACTATATACACGAACACGTTCGCATCAATTGCTTTTAGCTTTCCTAGGATTCTCATTTCAATACGTATACAACACATACTTTTGGCTGTATGAAAACATACACACTTAGGTAGAGGGGAAAGAAGAAGAACAAGAAGAATAAGTAGTGGAAAAAGAACAAGTCTTAAAACAAAAGTAGAATCTCAATTGAAACCAGGCGAGATGAGAGATGGGAGAAGTCAAAAGAGATAACAAATTTGTTGAAATAATAATCAAACCGGCATGAATGAGAACTAAGCGAGAGGTACGAATCGAATGAAGATGATGCTACTCAATGATCGATTGATGCAGATAAAACATACATACATAACATACTTACATGCATATAATATTGAAATGAGATAACAGAAACAGAACATAACCAAAACGGAATAAACGAAGAAGGGGGCATTCAAGTGTTAAATTAACGATGAAATAAAAGCAACACAACAAGACAAGAAGAACAAATTTAACAAGATATTATTAACAATTATTATATTGTACTATTATAACTGAAATATTTAGATGAAATGAAGATTCTTAATTATAACATATTATTATAGAAACATACTGAAACAACAACAACAAAAATGAAACGAAAACGATTAATAAATGAAAATATAGAGAATATTATATTATGAAACAAATTGTGACTTTTTTTGCAAACCAAGCAAGTGGAATTATATATATATATTATTTGCAGTATTTCATTTTTTTTTTTTTTTTTTTTTTTTTGTTAATAACATTTTAGCTGACTCGAGGTCAATATCGGTTCGATTTCTGCATCATAGCTTATCTAGTCGATATTATTGTTAGAGAGCAGATTACAAATTCTATAACCTAATGGGCATCTATAGTTGTTTCTTCTCCAAAACTACTTATAATTTAACTAATAAGTAGTTTATGAAGCATTTCATAATGGAGAATTTGGTAATGAACTAAATTTAAGTGTGGAGTGAAAACTTTGTGGAATAGTTGTTGAATGACTTCTCGATTTCTATAGCTCTTTCTATATCAATAGAATCTGAACCCATTTGTGTACACAATGAATTGAGCAATTGAGCTGGCAATTAAAATGTGTGCCTTTCAAATAGTTTACAATGAATTAAGCACACTTAGAAAAGATTGATGCCAGAAATAGGCAAGCTTAGCTTCTGCGACCTGATAACCCCGACTATCGCCTCGCATAGACAGCGATGCGGATGGAAGGAAGGCGAAATGTGGCGCAGTGCAGCAACAAAACTGAAAAAAGTGTCATCACGACGTCGAGATTAGGACTGGCGACATCGAGAACTGGGACTACATTGAGCTGTTGTCTGTCTGTCTCCGTATATAGTATGTATGTGTGTGTGCGTGTGTGTGTGTGTGGTTGAGTGTGAAGTGGAGCATGATTAGGTTTGAACTTTTTGTTTCCTGCTCGGAAATCAGTTTCACTTTAGCCACGAGGGAGTCCACAACATGCGGCTGCCTTCGTTGCTGGTACTGCTGTTAATTGTGGGTGTATGCCACGCCCAGCCATTGAATTTCGACGACGTGCGCGAGGATAACGATGAACAGGATGCCTGGTTGGCCGGTGTGTTTAGGCCACAGCCGCTAAGACCCGCTCCCTGGCAGTCTGAGAATCCCGAACCAACTCCCGTACCGTCCTCATCGGATGCTGTGCAGCTGCCCGGCGTGGGTGAGCTACATGGTCGAAGGGGCTACAAGATCATCAAGAACCGACCTATCGATGCCTTCCTGGGTGTACGCTATGCTCAGCTCAAACCCAGTGGCCTTGGACGCTTCCAGGCAGCAGGATCTGTACCCTATCAGGGCGTCATCGATGCCACCCGATCGAGTGCGAACTGTGCTCAGTTTCCCGAAGTGCAGCGCCTGCAAGAGGCCGAGGCACGTGGTGAGAACGTAGACGATTGCCTTACCCTGGACATCTATGCACCTGAGGGTGCACGTGATCTGCCCGTGCTGGTATTCGTGCACGGCGAGATGCTCTTCGACGGCGGCGCTGAGGAGGCACAGCCCGACTATGTGCTGGAGCACGATGTCGTCTTGGTCTCTGTCAATTACCGCCTGGCACCCTTCGGTTTCCTGAGTGCCCTCAGTGAAGAGCTGCCCGGCAATGTGGCCCTATCTGATCTGCACTTGGCTCTGGAATGGGTACAGCTCAACATTCGCTACTTTGGCGGTGATGCCAGCCAGGTGACCCTCATCGGACAGGCCGGAGGTGCCACCTTGGCCCACGCCCTGAGCCTGAGCCCACGCACACAGCATCTCTTCCAGAAGCTCATTCTGCAGTCAGGCACTGCCTTGAATCCTTACCTGATCGACGAGCGTCCACTCGAGACTCTCTCGACCTTTGCTCGCCTCGCACGTTGTCCGGTTCCCGGTCGTAATCTTGCTCCGCTCTACGACTGTCTGCGTGGCCTAAGCACTTCGCAGCTGGTGACCGCTTTCGAGCAGCTGCTGCAGCAGAACGAGCCACGTGGCCTGAGTGCTCTGGGTGGCTTTAAACTTGTCATCGGCGATCCACTGGGCTATCTGCCAGAACATCCTGCCGCCCTGGTGGCCAGCAATAGCAACAAAAACAGCACGAAGCCTCTGATTGTGGGTGCCGCTAAAGATGCTGGCGCTTTCATTTTGTCACGTAAGTTTTTTCGTATTAAAAATAAGTGTATGCCTGATAAGACGAGATGAGTTTCTAGGAATTCTTTACCGATATAGATTCTCTAGCTGACAAAGCACCTATCGGCAGTTTACTATCGCAAACTATATCAAAGGCTGCCATAGGAGTAGTCGGCAGAAATGATGGTTTTAGCATATAAACATGTATTGGGGTTTGAAATCGCTCGTACCATAAACTTGTTATCTGTCTTTAGAAGCTTATATAGAACAATCAACAGAAAATTAAGCTTTTCATAAACAAATTTAATATTTCATTTATAAGAGTTCCTTAATGAGCACTTTAAATAAGTTAAAAACTAGCCAGACAAACGCTACAGTTGGGGAGCCTGATATTAAGATACCCTTCGCCCATTTAATATACATAAGCAAGGTATGTTTTGTATATTGCTTACATTCAAATTTGTTAAATTTAAGCCTCAAAGTTTTGTAGTAGTTGAGATCAGTTCACACTGGTTAGCCAGACAACTGGGCAGACAGATTGGACTAAACTGACTCGGCTAATGAGTATTTAGGCTTACTTGTCTTTTGGGTTCAAATGCCTTCATCTGTCTGTTAAATACTTACTTTACCAAAAAGTTAGCTTACCCCTTTTGAACCAAAGGGACTAGTAAAAAATTCGGAGAAAATTAAAAGCCCAAAGACCTGAATCTCTGTTATTATATTTATATGTGAATATTTAAACATATATAGCAACTGTATTTCTGATTGTATATAAATCTAAGGCCTTAATACGTGACTGCGTATGTGCTGTTATCAATAACAATGCTCTGTAATCAAAAACTACAAATGCCTTGCACCTTGACCTTGCAGAAAGCTATAAGGTCATTGTTGATTAAGCTTGGCTCATTCTTGGAGAACATAGATTTCAAAATTATTATTTACATTTACATAAATATCATTAAAATGAGTTTCAGGCCAATCCTAACTGACATAATCAAAACATAATAATCATACATACAGTTAGCACAGAAACCTACGAAGATAACCTTTCTTCTTGTTTTTTTTTTTTTTTTATTGTGTCGTGCGTAATCAGTATGCCTTATACTTGTATACTAATATGTCTGTTCCTTCCTTCTCATAGGTTTCTACGACCAGATTCAGGGCCTCCAGTCGCAGAATCTCAGCGACTATATCAACGTAGTGCTGCGTCACACAGCACCGCCGCAGCATCACAAGATCTGGCATGATTGGGCACTGCGTGAGATTTTCGGACCGGAGCAGCAGCGCTACGTTAGTCCTCGCAGCGTTACCCAAGGGCTGCTGGAGCTGAGCAACTTGATATTGTACAGGGCACCCGTGATCAACTCAATACAAGCGTCGTACAAGAAGAGTCCCGCATATCTCTACACCTTCGACTATCGCGGCGAACATCATCGCTTTGGGCATCTGAACAATCCCCTGCCCTTCGGCGTCGATGCGTCGCTGAGTGATGACAGTGTCTATCTGTTTCCCTATCCGATTGAGGCAAGTCAGCTCAATCCGGAGGATCTGTCGCTGGCTCGTGCTCTGACGGCCATGTGGGTGAACTTTGCCCAAACCGGCATACCGAATCCCAATGCAAATGTCTGGCCCAAGGCGAGCTCCGAGTATGGGCCGTTCCTACGCTTCACCAATTCTCGGGAGAACACTTTGGAATTGGATCAACACTTTGGCGAAGGCATCAATATTCCAAATCTATATCCGCAGTACTTCAAGGTCAATGCTACAGCTGCAGCAGCGACTCCAGTGCCAACTACTCCAACATATTCATATGAATACACGCCGCCCCCAACGACGCCACCTCCATACTATGTGAATACGTATACGGCCCCCCGTACGACGACTACGTTACCTCCTCCGTACGTCGTGAACACGTACACGCCCCGACAGCCGGTTAGACAGCCACCCACTCGTGTTAGGCGACCCTTGGGCACGCACTACACCAGAGTGCAGCAGATGGAATTGGAACTGGAGGAGAAACGCCTGCGAGCACTGCAGGAACGCGACGAACGTCTGCGACAAGAACAACAGCAGCGAGAGCAACAACAGCAGCGAGAACAGCAGCAGCGAGAGCAGCAGCTGCGGGAACAGCAGCAGCGAGAACAACAGCAGCGTGAGCAATTGGAACGTGAGGAAGCAGAACGTAGGCGAGAGCAGGAACAACTTGAGCAGCAGCAGAGACGAGAGCAATTCGAACGTGAACAACTGGAACGAGAGCAGCTAGAACGAGAGCAAAAGCAGCGAGAACAATACGATCGGATCCAGCCCGATGTCGAGCCTTCGGAGGAGAATGCACCTTCGGTTGACGAACGTGATCCTTACGAGGAGCTGGCACGCCATGAAGAGGAGGAGCGACGACGGGAACAACAGCAGCGAGAGCAGTTGGAACAAAACCAATGGCAAGAGCCTCAGCAACCTCAGGAAGACGATCGCGAAAGGGAGCAACAAAGAGAGGAGGAGTTGAGAAGAGAACAGGCCGACCGAGAGCAATACGAACGTGATCAAAACCCACGAGTGCCATACGAGGAGGAATCGTTGCCTCATGAAGATGACAGCGCATGGGAACAACAACGGGAGGCGGAGCAAAGAAGGCTACAGGCAGAACGAGATCAATACGAACGCGATCAGAGACTACGAGAGCAGTACGAGCGCGAGCAACAGGAAAGGCAACAATTTGAGCAGAACCAAATTGACGCTGAACCTTCGCAGGAAACTGAGCCCCAAGTAGAGGAACGTGATCCGTACGAGGAGCAAAGACGTCAGCAAGAGGAGGAACAAAGACGAGAACAGCAGCTGCGAGATCAATACGAACGAGAACAGCAGGAACGAGAACAACAAGAACGCGAGCCAGCGCAGGAGTCGCAGCCTCAAGAAGACGATCGCGAACGGGAACAACAAAGAGAGGAGCAGCTGAGAAGAGAATGGGCAGAACGAGAGCAGTACGAGCTGGAGCGTAGGCAACAGCAAGAGCAACAGCAACGAGAGCAACAAGAACAACAACAACAACAGGGTCGTGAATCTCAGGAGGAGCATCAAGAAGAGGACAATCAAAATCCGGAATGGGAGCAGCGCCAGCGAGAGCAATTGGAACGAGAGCAACAGGAACTGGAACTGCAAAGACGCGAGCAGGCAGCACGAGAGCAGCAAGAGAGGCAAGATGAACCGCAGCCCACTCAACCGGAGGGTCCCCAAGTTCATGACTATCCCACATATGAAGAATATCTCGAGGCCTACAACGCCTGGATAAGTCAACAAGCGAATCTTTACAACCCGGAAAGCTATGCCAGTCAAGAAGAAGAGCAGCCAGCACCCGTCGATGAGGTTCGTGAAGAACCATATTTTGAGGATTATTAAGCCAGTCCCATAGAGAGGTAGCAGAAGTACCACTCAGTTCCATTCACTTCCAGACATACAATCAATATATCAATAAAATTGTTCATCAGATTTTAAAATTCCATTACAATTTACAATAAAAAGGTACAATAGGTAAAATATTTTAATTCTTCCTTTGCATTTGAGAATATTCTTTAATAATAACAAGCTTCACATACTATTAACGACGCAGCTTCTAAGACCTACTAAGACCCTGATGTAGACCCTAACCTTGTAGAGTACAAAACTTTCGGCCGAAGGTAGGAACTCTTACAATTTTTTTCGTTCGATTATCTTTTAATTGTAATTGACATTTGTATTGTTACTTTTAAAAGACAAACTCACAAATATATGGATTGGCTAGAGAGCATCCGCGATCATTCATTAGATGTTTTTCTCGCATGTACTTTAATTGCACGCAATCCTCGTCCTCGCCGCCATTGCTTGGTTCTCCTCCATGCCATTTCATAAACTGAGGTGGAAAACCTTCTTCCGTGAGGAATGTTCCCTCAGATTCAAGATCATTGATGGTAATCCAGTAGTCATTTCTTTTTCTTAAATTAAGTATCACTAAATAGAATTCTTCCCTGTTTGCGAAATTAGCCAGTTGACCGTGCATTTTTTGACAGTTATCGCGTGCAACGTGCCAGCTAACCTTATTATCGTGTTCAATATAATAAAATTTAGATCCGATTTGCTTGAAGTTTGATCCTGGTACCGCAGGTGGAATCTTTTTCTCCAGCTCATCAATTTTTTCCAAAATACTTTGCAAAGTTACTTGCAAATCGTTCGATTTCTGTTGGTACAAAAATAGACTTTAGCCAAAGCTTAGTCGTCTTGGAAAATATTTAACTTACCGCACATCTGCCGTGTACTGACACAGTTGAAAAAGCGAAAAACAGGAGCGAAAATAAAAGCGCGTTCATTTTGATAGACCTCTACTAATTCGGTTGGAACACTGATACTTTTTGCTGGCTGACTTCGACTTATAAAGCATGCTTTGCAGAGCGCTGGTACTAGCTCCAGAAAAATCCCACTAAATAACCCTAAATAATCTATCATATTTATTTACGCAAACATTCCACATCCTAAATTTGGCACACGCATAGTTTTCAACTGAGATAACGTGCAAAAAACCCCACAACATAATGAATGTGTACGAGTCTATCGTTGTTGCTTCCGTTTTGGATTGTGAAAAAAACAAACTGTTCGCGTCAGTACCAAGGGCGTACGCAGAATTTTTCTCAGGGGGCGCACATATTTATTCATGAAAAAGAATATTTTTTTATTAAATTCAAACATATAAAAAAAGCTTTCGAATTTTTTTCCCGCATATCTTTTTCTTACTCATTTTTCCCCGAATTTTTCGACTTCTTTCCTCTGAGGGACTAGAATATTTGATTTATTCTCATCACTTGTTTCTGCACCCGCCTGCGTACGCCCTTAGTCAGTACACTGCACTATGGGGAATTTGACCAGTTTTTTTTACAAAACTGTGTTTTTCACAAGTATGCAGTTTTGAATTATCTTAGCATAAACGTAAGAGGAATAGATCAAAGTATCACCTTCCACCATGCAAATGTTGACTTAACAGTCCAATGTTAAAATATCAGCTGTTAAAGTCAGCAATAGCAAGCGAACAGAACTTGCCCTCATTGCTCTCGATTTTGAAGTGGAACTTTAAGTTCTTAATTTTTCAAAGTGCCAATCTTAAACGTTCAAAATTGAAATGAATATTTATTTTTAAGCCTTTTACTATGCGTTGTTATAAATAGTTTGATTATTTAGTGCACATATTTTTAAAAATTCGTACAGCAGTGCACTGCTCTAAACGCTAAACGTTGCCATACGACTAGAATCAGCTGTTCAAATCTATGTTCTAAGCATCTGTTAAGTCTTGTGCTAAGCACCTGTTAAGTCTCATGGAAGCAGCTGTTAAGTCTAACTTTAAGCACTTGTAAAGTGCTAAAGAAATAAACCAAAAAAAGTACTTTTCAGCGTTTGCTCATCTTTTATTGCAGTTGAAATTAATTTCTTAGACACCATTAAACTCACAAATGAATCCAAAACGGACCCTACAATTCTTATCATTCATTCGGTACACAGTATTCATAAACCGTAAGTGAACGCAGTTCTCTTCACCAGCATTATTTGGCTCACCTTTATGCCAATTCATATACTTTGGTATTCTATTATCAACTGTGCGGAATTTTCCAAAATTTGTAAAGTCATTGAGGCCAATCCAGTAATCCACAGTTGGTTCTAAGTGTTTGATCAAAGTGTTGTACTCCTCAGCACTGTCAAAACTAGCCAAATGACCGTTTACCTTTTGACATGCTTTGTAAGCGTCGAACCAAACAAAGCTTTCCATGTTCTCAATGTAATAAAATTTGGACCCGATGCGGTTAAAAAGTGGACCGGGTACCACATTGTGGAACTTCTCACGATTTCCAACTACTTTCTCTTTCTCGGGGCCCACAAATTTCAGAATAAGCTTGTCAAGCTTTTCGAGAATATTGATTGCTTGACTGGTACTGCAGTTCTCAAATCTCTCGTGCATAAACTTCGTGTGATCCAAAATGGGACGAATAGATTTGAAGCAATAACTACCACAGTAGGACTCAATTTCACTGTCATCTTCGCAGGACTTTAAGCAAAAAAATGGGATACTTTTAAACTCTTGAATATTTTTGAAAAATATTTAACTCACTGCAAGGCTGCCTGATTCTGTCAGAATTGCAAAAATGAGCAGAAGTAAAATGCCTTTCATTTTGATGAACATTGTTCCGAACTCTGATACTTGACGTTGATAGTTTTCAGCTTATATAGCCGAAAATACCTAAGAACCCATAAGTATTATCTGTTTGTTCGCTCTATTGATCTTTGCAAAAAAACCCAACATGATAACGTAAAAAAAAAAACCACAACATAATAATTATAGATCTCGTTGTCGCTTCTGCTTTCGATAGTGGAATATAAAAAATAAAGAAATAAACCAGAAAAAAGTACTTTTCAGCGTTTGCTCATCTTTTATTGCAGTTGAAATTGATTTCTTAGATACCATTAAACTCACAAATGAATCCAAAACGCAGCCTGCAATTCACATCATTCATACGATACACATCATTCATAAACTTTAAGGTAACGCAATTCTCTTTACCACCAGCATTATTAGGCTCACCTTTATGCCAATTCATATACTTTGGTATATTATTATCAACTGTGCGGAATTTTCCAACATTTGTAAAGTCATTGAGGCCAATCCAGTATTCCTCAGGTAGTTTAAAGTGAGTGATTAAAGTGTTGTACTCCTCAGCACTGTCAAAACTAGCCAAATGACCGTTCACCTTTTGACATGCTTTGTAAGCATCAAACCAAACGAACCTTCCCGTGTTCTCAATGTAATAGAACTTGGATCCGATGCGGCTAAAAAGTGGCCCGGGTACCACATTTTTAACCTCTCCACTATTTCCAGCTACTTTCTCTTTCTCGGGGCCCGCAAATTTCAGAATAAGCTTGTCAAGCTTATCGAGAATATTGTTTGCCTGGCTGCTACTGCAGTTCTCAAATCTCTCGTGCATATACTTCGTGTGATCCAAAATGGGACGAATAGATTTAAAGCAATAACTACCACAGTAGGACTCAATTTCACTGTCATCTTCACAGGACTTCAAGCAAAAAAATGGATTACTTTTATACTTATTGAATATTTTTGAAAAATATTTAACTCACTTTAAGGCTGCCTGGTACTGTCAGAACTAAAAAAATTAGCAGAAGTAAAATGCCTTTCATTTTGATGAACCTTGTTTTGAACGCTGATACTTTACATTAACAGCCTCATCTTATATAGCCGACAATGCCCACTGGTATTATCTGTCGGTTCGCCGTATTGACCCTATTATATAACCTATAATCATTATATTCGCTTTATTATTGATTACAATTAAATAAAGATTTATTAATTCATTTTTTACATCATTTTTATTGCGCGCATAACATACATATGTTTATACCTTGTATACTTATTACACTAACCAACAAAACATTTGTTTTTCTTGGTGGAGCTTTCTTTGAGATATTAGTATATACCTAAGAATCATATCTTTTTGATTGCTGAAACCGAATTTTAGTTACGTTTTCTTGTAATTGGTCTATTTCCCCTGAATAGGTCAATTGGGTACACTGCAAAAGGTCAATTGGGTACACTGCAATAGGTTAATGGGGTACACTGCAAATAGGTCAATTGGGTGCACTGTAACAGATCAATTGGGTACATTGAAATAAGTCCATTGGGTACAGTACAATAGGTCATTTGGGTACACTACAATGCCTTAATTGGGTACACTGCAATAGGTCAATTGGGTACACTACAATAAATTAATTGGGTACACTGTAATAGATCAATTGGGTACATTGTAATAGGTCAATTGGGTACACTACAATTTTAGTATTATTGAGGGAGCATTAACTTGAGTTTGTGTCTTATATCTTCGCTGTTTAAAACCCAAGAACTTGGTCCGTTTGAAAGACTTAATTTTGGAGACTGCATAAGCTAGGACGACCATTACAAGCATTATCTTTAAGCTAAAACGGGAAAATTTATAGACAAGACTAAATATTGTTAATTTTTATATTTTTACCTTAGGTTGAAATTCTATTGGGGCTCTATGTTTGAAGAATTTATGAGACTTTAATACTTTTCATTTTAGTTGATTTACATAATTTAATAGTTCTATATTTAAAGCTTGCTCAGATATGTTTTAAAACGAGTGTGACCGTACTGTATTTGTTTTTAGCACATTTCCAGGCGTAAGTCTATAAAGTAAGCTAGTAAATTCGTCCCTTTAGTCCAGCTCTAGAGACGTATCTTGTTGCGATTCGGACGCTTAACTAGACTCTTGCGCACTTCCTGTTTCTTCAGCTTGCTAGCCACTGCCGCGGCCTGCTTTCTGCGTTGTGCCTGACCCTCAGCCTGCGCCTTAGCCTGGGCCTGGATCTGCTGACGGCCCCGCTTCCGCAGATAGTAGATCTCGCGAATAAGGCTTGAGCCCTGCTCCTCGTCGCGCAACGTGGCTGAGAACTCGTTAAAGTAGTTGCCTCCAATTGTAAGAGTCTCGTCGATCTTCATGTAGGGACCGTACAGTGTGGTCATGGGTGGCCAGTAGCCCGCCTTGTAAGAGCCCAGGGGATTGCCAGTGATAACGAAATTCGTCCAAAGATCTACCATGCGATGTGCCATCGCCACATCGGGTGGACTGAGTCGCTTGACATGCTCCGGATAGGGGAACAGATAGAGAGCCTCGTCCGTTAAAGAGACTCCTGCCCTGAAGGGACTCTGCATGTTTGTCTCCTCATCCATGTCCCGGTAGCGATTGAACTCGCCCGCATAGTCGAAGGAGTAAAGGAACGTGTTGTCCGGATTGTGCTTGTTGTTCATGTTCAGAGCCAACAGCACTGGCAACTTGTGGTTCAAAGTGCTCGCCACCTGTGAAGAGATTAAATATATAGTAAATGGATATAAGGTCTCCCTCCTTGATTGAGGCCACTCACATCAACTAGCCGGGGAATCAGTGTGTCGAAGGTGCCGTTCTCGAGTAGCTGCCGATTGAAGAAGTCGTGTGTGACGAAGCTGGTGAGGAGCATCGTCTTATCGGTGCCCACCACCTGACGGATAATGTGATCGATGTAGTTGTAGGTGTTGTACTCATCGTCGGGTATCTTGCCCTCAAAGTCGTTCTCCACAATCTCGTTGAGGATACGAGTGCCAGCATTTTTGGGGCAGCCGCCCATGGCAGGATATGAGAAGTTGGACTCCAACATCAGGTCATATGGATGCTTTGGCAAAACCCCGCTGGGACCTCCAATGGTGAACTGTATTCCGCCTGTATGGCCAATACCCAGATCTGATTTCTCCAACTGAAAAGAAGAATTGCAGTTGAAAGCGCTTCACAGAGCATCCATGACTCGGCTACGTACCGCATGATCCATGAAGGCATTCAAGAGTTCCAAAGCACTCAGTTCCATGAGGCAAGTATTGAGATCTCTCACGGTGACCATTTGACAGTCTGCCTTCTGGGCGATCTCCTGGGCATGTTTGCGAGGATTGTCCTCGAGGAAAATGGGCATAATGGCCGAGCCGGAATGATAGATAACCTGACTGAAGAGACCACGTTGCACAATGGGCGACAGCGTCAGCAGATGCGCCATTGCTGCCCCGCCCACTTGGCCCGCGACTGTGACCCGATCCGCATCTCCACCAAAATATTTGATGAAATGCTTCACGAACTGCAGAGCCAGAAATATGTCCAGGAACCCTGCATTGCCGGGTATCTCATCGGTCTTGGTCGATAGGAAGCCGAATGGTCCCAGACGATATTGTGGCGTTACTAGCACGATATCCTTCTCGAGCAGGTAGTCGGGCGGCGCCTCCGAGTTGCTGCCCTCGTACAGATACTCTCCATGTATATAGACCAGCACTGGCAGCTGCCCCGTTACGTTCGGTGTGCTGATCGTCATTGTCAGACAATCCTCGACGTCCAACACATCGTCCAGTTTGAGTAGTGACTCCATGGAAACGACAGACGGACAGCCGATCTTCTCGCTTGTGCCGTCCATCACGTCTTCCCAGGGCTCGATCGGTCGTGGTGGCTAAACAACAGACAGAGATGAAGAGAGGGAGAGAGAGAGAAAAAGAACCAAAAATAATTTTATCATCATGCTTAGCATACGAATATAGACAACAATCTCTCCATATTGATTTTCCATTAGCCCATTTTGCCACTCGCCATAAATAAATAACTAAACATTTGGAACTAACTTGACAAGAATTTGGAATTGGAATGATATTTCTGCTGATAGTTAAACGCCTTTTTGTGGAGTGCGAAACATACAATGTGTGGGTGCGTGAGCTCATAAATAAAACACTTAACTAACTAGAACTGGGTCAGAATTACTTTGAGACACAATAAATTTCCTCACAAAAAAGGAACCAAGTATTCAACGTTCTTAATGCAATTGGGCTGACAAAGAGTCCAAAGATCCTAGACTACATTTTGAAATTATAATATTGATGCTGAGAAGAAGAACTTGGTTCATATTTTGCATACATACCTTGAACCGATATTTCCCCGTCGGTGGCTCAGCGTATCTTATATCCACAAACTGCAGAACCTCTCGCTTAGTCCAGGCCGTCTCGATAGTCTTTCCCTGAATCGCACCCAACTTGGGCAGCTCCACAATTGTCTCATCTTCCTCGTCGAACTGTCTACCGCGCACACGTCCCTCGCACAGTCCAAGCCCGAGGTAGAGTAGGGCAAGAATAGAGATCGCTTCAATATGCATATTTGATGAATCGCACAATCGAATTGGCGATTCCGGGACGAAACGAATGAAACGACAACACGCGAAGACGAACGAGACTCGACTGAACTTGGCCAGAAGTTGGCAATGTGATTTTAGTCGATGGGTCGACGAAAGTTTCACCCCGCTTGGCATAGATCATTGCGAATTATGCTAAGAAAAAGAATGCGAAGCACAAAATGGAATACACCAAATGGAATATACGATGCGATGTCCCATTGTCTTAATAGTGTGTAAATAATTAATTTCGAATTTCGTTTGCTCCGGTTTCTTCATCTTCATCGTCATCCACTTCGCACCGCGTGTAAAAGTAAAAGGGAAAAGGGAAACGGGAAAAGCGCTCAGCAAATTGGTTAATGGTGGCGAAGAGGTCATCTCCAATTTGCGCACAGCTGATTCTCTATTTGGGCCCGCAGACGGGGCAGAGAAATTAATATTTGTCGGCAAACAAAGGCAAGTCGGCCGACTGATTTTTTAGTTTATCTTTCTCACGACGAAAGTTCGCCTCGAATTGGCTGGGCTTCAATTATGGATTTGCCTTAGAGCTGCGGGCTAAAATGGTGTGGTATTTAAATTTTAAATCTTTACCAATTTCAATTTCAAATTCCCCCTCCCAAAGACAATTCTTGATTTTGATGATGCGGCTACCGGAGTTTAAACTTAATTCCATTCATTTGGGCGCCTCAAAATTAATCACTCTCTGGGCTGCGGGTGAAAGCATTGCAACGCCATTTGGTCATTTAGCAGCTCCACGGTTCAGAGTTCATAAATAGAAATGGCAAGCCAGCAGTCCGGGTCAACGACCTCTGTCTGAAGCAGCCACTACAATACTATATATATATGCAACTAATTGTATTATCACAAATACGAGCTTAATATCTTAACATAAATTATACGCCACGATGATAACATAACAACAAATCCAGCAGATTAAATATGCATAGATCAATAAAGAAGCATATGTATTAGGGAACTAGAGTCTGAATTCTTCTGAGAGTATTGCTATCTGCCTTTCATTATATACATTTATTCCACATTCGGAACGGAAACTCAAGCGGAAGTGGAATGAAATATGAAGTGGATAAGACTGAAAATTAACTGGTAGTTGACTTGAAATACTCATTTATATTTAGGCTGAATAGGAAAATATAACTACACCATACTTTTCAAATATATATTCTACTATATCTTTCAGAAGGTGCGTCATTCAACGACTGCCTCACAGATGAAATACTCGGGGGAACTACACTTGAAGTCGTTCATCAGTGAGTTCGGGCCTGTCAGATGAACACAATGTTCGATACTCCCAGCGTTGTTTGGTTCTCCACTGTTCCAGCTCTTGAACGCTCCTCTCAGACCTGTGCTGATCGATAGAAATTCACCCTCATTGCTCAGATCGTTGAGATCGATCCAATAGGAGTACAGAGAGTTGAGTTTCGGTCGCAATGCATCGAGTTCTTTCTGATTGGAGAGATTTATCAAATCGGCTCCATATTCACGACATTTATGTGCCGCCGCAAACCAATTGAGCTTCAGTATTTCCTCGATGTAATAGAACTTTGAACCGATTTTCTGAAACGGTTTCCTCAAAGTATTTCTATTTTTCTCGATCAGTGCGCGTTGTTCCGACAGCTTCTGCTTGTTCTCTTTGATGGCAGCTTCGAAGCCGACTTCCTTTTCCGCCTGCACCACCAACTGCGCCTCGATCTTGTTCAGTCTCGTTGCTGTAGTCGACAAATTGCCAGCATCACAGTGCTCCCAAAACTTTTGCATGCTACCAATGTGCTCCAACATGGGCTTGAGCACCTTGAAGCAATACGCATCGCAAGTGTTTTCCACTGGCTCCTGCAACGAATGTTTTTTAATTTTACTAGGTTCAGTATTTTATTAAACAAAAATCACAAACCATTAAACAAGGGGAGGCCAGCAATATGGGTATAAGAATCTTTATAAAATAATGATGATGCATTTCCATTGAAAATTTTTGCTTTACTTGTGACTGACACTCAAACCGCAACTGAACTCGACTGAGTTTTATCACTGTCGACTGTTGAGAACGAACTGGGAAACAAGACTGTGTCGGGCATATTCGAATGTTAACTTTGAGAAATCCAAAACTGATGATTCATGATGATTTTCTACAAAATGAGGAGTGTTGTGAGGCGTGATAAGAGAATTTGTGTAAGCTAAGCGAGTTCTCCAAGTCGTCTGACTGTATTTATCGATAAATTTGCTTGTGTGTTGTACAATTTATCACATTTGCTAAAGTAAGAGAAGCTCGACTCTCTTGTTTACACTGAGAAAACACAACACATTTCTGGAAATGTAAGTAGAGCTAAGCTTATGTCTCCATTTACCTAAAGAAAACATTATTGAAATAAAAGAAAAAAATAAACAATAATATGTATAGAATATTTTTAGTTTATTTTAATTTTCTGTTGGTTTTGCTTTTCAAAACCCTTTCAATAAATAGTTAATTATAGAACTCAACGTTTATTGCCTTTTGCCGGCAGTACGCGAAGATTTCCTAGCTATGTATACCAAATTCTGTCCACGTGCTTCATTGTCCGCCGAATCCTCATGGCTGGCCTGCTCGTCTTGTTCGTCTTCAGTGTGACCCGCGGATGGCTTGGCCTTCCTTTTGACAGCATCCTGTAGAAATGCCTCCAGTTCGTAGTAGTCTTCGTTGACCAGGCTATAGCCCTGCTTCACCTCTTGCACTGCAATGCTATACTCGTCAAGGTAATTATCCCCGAAGGTAACTGTACGTCCGATGTGCATGTATGGTCCAGTCTCATCGTGCATTGCCGGCCAGGCGGGTACTCCCTCGGCGCTTGGAACACCACTAGCTGCAAACGATGTCCAGAGAGCGACAAGGCGCTTGGCAATCTTTACGTCGCGGTTCGAGTTAATCATATGAATGCGTGGCCAGGGGAACAAGTACAGATTCTCATCGGTCAGACTGACACCCATGTCGAAGGGCACATCGATGGCCTCATCCTCGTCGGTGGCATAGCGATTCAGCTCGCCCTCGTAGTCGAAGGTGTAGAGGTACGTGCTGTTGGGCAGTTTCTTGGCATTGGCCTGCAGCACCAGGAGTACAGGATTCTTCAGTGCAATTGTGCTGCAAAGCTGAGGAGATATATGGAAAATAGTTTATGATCATATAGAAAGTGTTCCCAATCTTATACTCACATCAATAAGACCCGGTGTCAGGCGCCTGAAGCTGCCGTTCTTGATGTCCTGTTCGCTGAAGATATATTCCTCGGCAAACTCGCGCCACGAGCTCGTGGGATCAGCTCCGTTGACCTGCTCTATGATGGTATCGATGTACTTGGGTCCGTTCATGTTGGGATCCGCGGTGCTCTCATTGAAGCTCTCCACGAAAATGTCTAAAGGAAAGATTAAATAAGAATTAAAATTTCTTGAACTCGCAATCCTTTCAAGCTGGGGTATCATGCTGCCAATTGTGACCTACTTTATATAGAATATAGAACAGTCTCAAGCTTCATTTGGAACCGGTTTCAAATGTACAATTCATAAATGATAAATTGAAATTTGAATAGACAAAACTGGTTTCAGTTTTGCGAATTCATATGCAGATCTTGAAATTGGTGGCGAATATGGATATCAATTCAATTCTCTTTTCTGAACTGTCTTCTATTCATATATGTATGTAGCGTCTCCACTTACCTCTCATCATAAAGGTACCGCCATGCTTGACACTGCCACCCAGGCTGGGATACGCCTTGAAGTTCTCGGCAGCCAGCAGTTTTCCTGGATGCTCGGGCAGGATGCCCGACGGCCCACCGATGACCAGTTGAACTCCACCATAGGCGCCGGCACTGAGCGAAGGGTTCTTATCGGCCTGCAGACTGAAGGCGGCCAGCAACATAGTGGCATTCATGCGATTGAGGCACCTGTGCAGTGAATCCATCTTGGTCAACTGCTTGCAGCCTGCAATGCGAGCAATGTCCTTGGTCAACGGCATGGGGGAGTCAGTGATGAAGGCCGGCGACAATGCCGAGCCAGACTGATAGATGACGCGATGGAAGAGACCCGCGGGTACGGCTGGACTTAAAGTCAGCACATTGATAAGTGCTGCCCCACCGACCTGACCGAACAGCGTGACACGCTCTGGATCTCCACCAAAGGCGGCAATATGCTCCTGTATCCACTTAAGAGCCACGAGCAGATCACTGACAGCCGCATTGCCGGGCATGTCCTCGCTGAGCGTGGACAGAAAACCGAAGGGACCCAAACGGTAACGCACCGAAACCAAAACCACATCGTGCTCCAGCAGATAACCAGGTGCTGCCTCCACAGAGTCGCCGTCGTAGAAGAAGTCGCCGTGCACGTAGACCATGACAGGCGCCAGGTCACCCTCCAGCTACGGGGTATTGTAGAGAGAGACAGCCTTGATTAGAGATGCGCTTCACCATTGTTTTCTCCCTAGCTTACCGATTTGGTATTCACAGTCAGACGCAGACAGTCCTCCACATCGAAGCCATTCTCCTCGAGGCTAGAGTACTTTAGCAGGTTTTGTATGGACGGGCAGCCAGCGTGGTGACTATGTGCCTGCAGTACACCCTTCCAGGGCGCGATGGGCTCAGCGGCCTGCAGAAAATTATACGATAAATCTAAGTACCCCAAAGCTTTCTCTGCCAACTTACCTTAAAGCGCTCTGCCTTGCCGTAGGGAATATCGAGGAACTGCATCACATTCTGACCGGTCCATTCCGTCAGCGTGGAGCGACCACGAATCTTGCCCAGACCCGACAACGTTGTCGTGAACACCTTCGGGCTACCCGACTCCTGCGCAGGTTTATTGGGTCGGTTCTGGTGTTGATTCTGTTGCGGCTTGGGGCGCTTGTTCGCAATGGGTCGCTGCTGCTGCTGTCCCTTGTTCTTATTATTCTTATTGTTCTTATTTCTCTGGGCAGATGCGCTGCTGATCAGCGCAAGCGTCAGGATCGTCACTAGAAGCAGCACGAGGATGCTGCGCAGATTTGCCATGCTGTGTGTGTGATCCGTTGCCGATGATCGTCCAAGTTGAACTGTTACCCACCGTGCTAATCTGGTCAAAAAGAAGACTTTCTCAGCTCTCACTGAGCCCACTTGGCGGTGGTTCTATTTCGGACGAGTGCCCCCTTGCCAAATGGGGTCAAGTTGCCGTCAACGCCGTCTGCTGCTTGAAGCTGTTTCTCGATCTCTTCGATCGATCGAATTCGATTTTTGCCAAGAATATTTCTGTTGAATATTTATCAAGTAGCGCCCCCGGGGGGAGAGTCTCGTGGCAATCCATTTCTTGACCTCTTTGCTTCACTAAACCCGTGATACGATAACAAACTGGATAATTATGTTAATTATTTTGATATAGGTATTCGCATGCCTATTTGACGCTCTATTAACTACTGTCCAACTCCAAGATTTATAAGCCTCATTATCATTATCTATCTGGGAGGGAAACTTATCATTTAAGTATAAAGAGAACTCTCGGTAATTTTATGCTAGCGTATTACTTTCGTTAATACTTTATTAATAAGTTAAACAATCATTGTAAATTATAAGTAGTTATTAAAATGCATTAGTCTAGACTCATATATATGTATGTATGTATGATAATAGTACGATGTACGATGATGATTTTCACTAGCTTGGAACAAACGCACAATAACAATTGCATTGAGAAATGCGCGGAAAGAATTTCCTTCTAATGTTCTCAAGAATTAATTCGAGAACATTTCGTAAACATTGTTTTGCAATGCAGAAAGATGAACAGCGGCAGCAGAAGATCATTATGGGGTATACTATATATGTATGACGAACACCTGACAGTGGGTATAGTATGTGAGTGTCTCTGTGTGTGTGTGTGTGAGTGTGCGTGGGCGCTGCGCCCACATAGTTTATATGTAGTACAAGCGCACAACCGACTTTGTGATGAGTGTTTCGTTGTCATAGAAACTGGTTTGAATTGTCACGTTGCCATTTAAGACTTTTGCTGGCATCATTTGGGACTCCGGTGCTGCCTCGATGGTGCTCTGCCAGGTGTTTGTGGTATTGGCACCGACGAAACCCATCTCGAAGAACCATTCCTCCATAATGCGGCCCTTGAAGAGCACCTTCTGGTCGAGCCTAAAGTTGTCCATTGCCTCGATTGTGCTGAAGTTTATCTCACGCGATACCGCCCGCATATCCAATATTTTCACTGGCACTCGTGCCTCGTGCTCCACATCGGGGGCCGAGAAGTCCTTGTTCTCCTGCCAGATCACCTTGCCGGTGTCCGCATCGCGTAGTATCATGTAGTTGATCTGGAAACCCTTTTGGATTTTATCGCCCGTGCTGAGGTCATCGGAGCCCATGATAAGCCACTGTCAGTGTCACAACCGATGAGAATATGATAATTGTCGCCTTTTTGTGCGCGTTATGGCTTCCTCTTCAGCTCCAGATAATATATTCTTGGAAATAAATCAATGTTTATTTTTAATACAACTATATATGTATGTGAGAGAAGCCGTGCGAATAGCAGCTGTGCCAGCTGCCGTGCAATCGATGGGCTACACAATTATCGATAGCTCTCAGCAATGGTCAGTGTTAGAAAGCGCGCGCGCATCGATAGTCGCCATCCAACATGGATAAATATTTATTGTGTTTTCTAAATGATAAGTTGGCTGATATAGTCTCTGATTAATTAAAATCAACTGTAAGTGACAGTTCATTCACGCATTAACTTAAAACAGTTTGAATTATTACAAAACCTGAGTGCAGAGCCATTTGAGTGTATCGCTGTTAATAACAGCTGTGCATAATGTTAACTTTAGCATCTGTATAAATCAGCTGTTTGCCACTTGCATAGCAAAAGAAAACATTCCAAAAATGATTATTTTTGGCGTTTATATAGTGAGCAAATCCGGTGGCCTTATATTCAATCTGGATAATAATGTGCCAAGAATAGAGCACGAGAAGACGTTCACATACCCGCTGGACTTGGTGCTTGACTACGATCCCAAGAAAGTTTCCGTGGCGTTCAACCGAAAGGATGGCATCAATGGTAGGCGTTTCCCTTGGATTTCCCCTTACTAATATCTCATTAATTGAGTTTCTCTTACAGTGGGACATGTGCTTGTTGCCGTCAATGGAATGCCTGTTAGTGGAGCAACGCTGGAAGATGGTCGGGACGTAAAAACAACACTTGAGTCTGCTGACAACTATCCCATAAATCTCAAGTTCAGTCGCCCCAAAATGACGACAAACGAAAAAATCTTCCTCGCCAGTATGTTCTACCCACTTTTTGCCATTGCCAGCCAACTGAGTCCGGAACCAAAGAGTTCAGGAATCGAAACTCTTGAGGCCGACACATTCACGCTGCATTGTTTTCAAACGTTAACGGGCGTCAAGTTCATTGTGATCTCGGAAACGGGCCTCAACGGCATGGATCTGCTGCTGCGCAAGGTCTACGAGTTGTACTCGGACTATGTGCTCAAGAATCCCTTCTATTCCCTGGAAATGCCCATACGCTGTGAACTATTCGATAATAAGCTGCAGGAACTGCTGTTGCAAGTGGAGAAGACGGGGATAAACAATATTGATAAATAAATATAACTATATATACTTTGTTAAATCTGGAGTTCCTCGTCATGGGTTTGATTGATTCATTGATGGCAATATTATTGTTTATT
>JAECXB010000948.1:0-32208 GCA_018151435.1 Zaprionus africanus
TGGCTAGGCACTGGCTAGGCACTGGCTAGGCACTGGCTAGGCACTGGCTAGGGCACTGGCTAGGCACTGGCTAGGGCACTGGCTAGGCACTGGCTAGGCACTGGCTAGGCACTGGCTAGGCACTGGCTAGGCACTGGCTAGGCACTGGCTAGACACTGGCTAGGCACTGGCTAGACACTGGCTAGGCACTGGCTGGGCACTGGCTAGGCACTGGCTAGGCACTGGCTAGACACTGGCTAGGCACTGGCTAGACACTGGCTAGGCACTGGCTAGACACTGGCTAGGGCACTGGCTGGGCACTGGCTAGGGCACTGGCTAGACACTGGCTAGGCACTGGCTAGGCACTGGCTAGGCACTGGCTAGACACTGGCTAGGCACTGGCTAGGCACTGGCTAGGCACTGGCTAGGCACTGGCTAGGGCACTGGCTGAGACACTGGCTAGGGCACTGGCTAGGGCACTGGCTAGGGCACTGGCTAGGCACTGGCTAGGGCACTGGCTAGGGCACTGGCTAGGGCACTGGCTAGGCACTGGCTAGGGCACTGGCTAGGGCACTGGCTAGGGCACTGGCTAGGCACTGGCTAGGGCACTGGCTAGGCACTGGCTAGGCACTGGCTAGGCACTGGCTAGGCACTGGCTGAGACACTGGCTAGGCACTGGCTAGACACTGGCTAGACACTGGCTAGGCACTGGCTAGACACTGGCTAGGCACTGGCTAGGCACTGGCTAGGCACTGGCTAGACACTGGCTAGGCACTGGCTAGACACTGGCTAGGCACTGGCTAGGGCACTGGCTGGGCACTGGCTAGGCACTGGCTAGGGCACTGGCTAGGGCACTGGCTAGGCACTGGCTAGGGCACTGGCTAGGCACTGGCTAGGCACTGGCTAGGGCACTGGCTAGGCACTGGCTAGACACTGGCTAGGCACTGGCTAGGCACTGGCTAGGCACTGGCTAGGCACTGGCTAGGGCACTGGCTAGGGCACTGGCTGGGCACTGGCTAGGCACTGGCTAGGCACTGGCTAGGGCACTGGCTAGGCACTGGCTAGGCACTGGCTAGGGCACTGGCTAGGGCACTGGCTAGGGCACTGGCTAGGGCACTGGCTAGGGCACTGGCTAGGGCACTGGCTAGGGCACTGGCTAGGCACTGGCTAGGGCACTGGCTAGGCACTGGCTAGGGCACTGGCTAGGGCACTGGCTAGGGCACTGGCTAGACACTGGCTAGGCACTGGCTAGACACTGGCTAGGCACTGGCTAGGCACTGGCTAGGCACTGGCTAGGCACTGGCTAGGCACTGGCTAGGCACTGGCTAGGGCACTGGCTAGGCACTGGCTAGGCACTGGCTAGACACTGGCTAGGCACTGGCTAGACACTGGCTAGGCACTGGCTAGACACTGGCTAGGCACTGGCTAGACACTGGCTAGGCACTGGCTAGGCACTGGCTAGGCACTGGCTAGGCACTGGCTAGACACTGGCTAGACACTGGCTAGACACTGGCTGCAGGCACTGGCTAGGCACTGGCTGGGCACTGGCTAGGCACTGGCTGCTAGGCACTGGCTGGACACTGGCTAGGCACTGGCTGGGCTTGGCTAGGCACTGGAACACTGGCTAGGCACTGGCTGGGCCTCACTGGCTAGGCACTGGCTAGGCACTGGCTAGGCACTGGCTAGACACTGGCTGGGCACTGGCTGCGGCACTGGCTGGGCACTGGCTAGGCACTGGCTAGGCACTGGCTAGCTGGTACTGGCTAGACACTGGGCACTGGCTACTGGCTGAGCCTCGCTGGCTGGGCACTGGCTGGGCACTGGCTGGGCACTGTTTGGGCACTGGCTGGGCACTGGCTGGGCACTGGCTGGGCACTGGCTAGGCACTGGCTGGGCACTGGCTGGGCACTGGCTGGGCACTGGCTGGGCACTGGCTAGGCACTGGCTGGGCACTGGCTGGGCACTGGCTGGGCACTGGCTGGGCACTGGCTGGAGCACTGGCTGGGCACTGGCTGGGCACTGGCTGGGCACTGGCTGGGCACTGGCTGGGCACTGGCTGGGCACTGGGCTGGGCACTGGCTGGAGGCACTGGCTGGGCACTGGCTGGGCACTGGCTGGGCACTGGCTAGGCACTGGCTGGGCACTGGCTAGGCACTGGCTGGGCACTGGCTAGGCACTGGCTGGGCACTGGCTGGGCACTGGCTAGGCACTGGCTAGGCACTGGCTGGGCACTGGCTAGGCACTGGCTAGGCACTGGCTGGGCACTGGCTGGGCACTGGCTGGGCACTGGCTGGGCACTGGCTAGGCACTGGCTAGACACTGGGCACTGGCTAGGCACTGCTGGCTAGGCACTGGCTAGGCACTGGCTAGGCACTGGCTAGGCACTGGCTAGGCACTGGCTAGACACTGGCTAGACACTGGCTAGGCATCGGCTGGGCACTGGCTAGGCACTGGCTGGGCACTGGCTAGGCACTGGCTAGACACTGGCTAGGCACTGGCTAGGCACTGGCTAGGCACTGGCTGGGCACTGGCTGGGCACTGGCTAGGCACTGGCTAGACACTGGCTAGGCACTGGCTGGAGCACTGGCTGGAGCACTGGCTGGGCACTGGCTGGGCACTGGCTAGGCACTGGCTGAGGCACTGGCTAGGCACTGGCTAGGCACTGGCTAGGGCACTGGCTAGGCACTGGCTAGGCACTGGCTAGGCACTGGCTAGGCACTGGCTAGGGCACTGGCTAGGCACTGGCTAGGCACTGGCTAGGCACTGGCTAGGCACTGGCTAGACACTGGCTAGGCACTGCTGCTGGGCACTGGCTAGGCACTGGCTAGGCACTGGCTAGGCACTGGCTAGGCACTGGCTAGGCACTGGCTAGGCACTGGCTAGGCACTGGCTAGCCTGGGGCACTGGCTAGGCACTGGCTAGGCACTGGCTAGGCACTGGCTGAGACACTGGCTAGACACTGGCTAGGCACTGGCTAGGCACTGGCTGGGCACTGGCTAGGCACTGGCTGGGCACTGGCTGGGCACTGGCTGGACTCTGGCTAGGCACTGGCTAGGCACTGGCTGGGCACTGGCTAGGCACTGGCTGGGCACTGGCTAGGCACTGGCTGGGCACTGGCTAGCACTGGCTGGGCACTGGCTGGACACTGGCTGGGCACTGGCTGGGCACTGGCTAGGCACTGGCTAGGCACTGTGAGGCACTGGCTGGGCACTGGCGGGCACTGGTTGGGCACTGGCTGGGCACTGGCTGGGCACTGGCTAGGCACTGGCTGGGCACTGGCTAGGCACTGGCTAGGCACTGTTTAGGCACTGGCTGGGCACTGGCTAGGGCACTGGCTAGGCACTGGCTAGGCACTGGCTGGGCACTGGCTAGGCACTGGCTAGGCACTGGCTGGGCACTGGCTGGGCCTGGCTGGGCACTTTTACTGGCTAGGCACTGGTGGGCACTGGCTGGGCACTGGCTAGGCCCTGGCTGGGCACTGGCTAGGCACTGGCTGGGCACTGGCTGGGCACTGGCTGGGCACTGGCTGGGCACTGGCTGGGCACTTGGCTGGGCACTGGGCACTGGCTGGGCACTGGCTGGGCACTGGCTGGGCACTGGCTAGGCACTGGCTAGGCACTGGCTGGGCACTGGCTAGGCACTGGCTGGGCACTGGCTAGGCACTGGCTGGGCACTGTTGGGCACTGGCTAGGCACTGGCTGGGCACTGGCTAGGCACTGGCTAGACACTGGCTGGGCACTGGCTAGGCACTGGCTAGGCACTGGCTGGGCACTGGCTAGCACTGGCTAGGCACTGGCTAGACACTGGCTACTGGGCACTGGCTGGCTAGGCACTGGCTAGGCACTGGCTAGGCACTGGCTAGGCACTGGCTAGGCACTAGGCACTGGCTAGGCACTGGCTAGGCACTGGCTGGGCACTGGCTAGGCACTGGCTAGGCACTGGCTAGGCACTGGCTAGGCACTGGCTAGGCACTGGCTAGGCACTGGCTAGGCACTGGCTAGACACTGGCTAGGCACTGGCTAGGCACTGGCTAGGCACTGGGCACTGGCTAGGCACTGGCTGGGCACTGGCTAGGCACTGGCTAGGCACTGGCTAGGCACTGGCTAGGCACTGGCTAGGCACTGGCTAGGCACTGGCTAGGCACTGGCTAGGCACTGGCTAGGCACTGGCTGGGCACTGGCTAGGCACTGGCTAGGCACTGGCTAGGCACTGGCTAGGGCACTGGCTAGGCACTGGCTAGGCACTGGCTAGGCACTGGCTAGGCACTGGCTAGGCACTGGCTGGGCACTGGCTAGGCACTGGCTGGGCACTGGCTAGGCACTGGCTAGGCACTGGCTAGGCACTGGCTAGGCACTGGCTAGGCACTGGCTAGGCACTGGCTAGGCACTGGCTAGGCACTGGCTAGGCACTGGCTAGGCACTGGCTAGGCACTGGCTAGGCACTGGCTAGGCACTGGCTAGGCACTGGCTGGGCACTGGGCACTGGCTAGGCACTGGCTAGGCACTGGCTGGGCACTGGCTGAGACACTGGCTAGGCACTGGCTAGGACACTGGCTAGGCACTGGCTAGGCACTGGCTAGGCACTGGCTAGACACTGGCTAGGCACTGGCTAGGCACTGGCTAGGCACTGGCTAGGCACTGGCTAGGCACTGGCTAGGCACTGGCTAGGCACTGGCTAGGCACTGGCTAGGCACTGGCTAGGCACTGGCTAGGCACTGGCTAGGCACTGGCTAGGCACTGGCTAGGCACTGGCTAGGCACTGGCTAGGCACTGGCTAGGCACTGGCACTGGGCTAGGCACTGGCTAGGCACTGGCTAGGCACTGGCTAGGCACTGGCTAGGCACTGGCTAGGCACTGGCTAGGCACTGGCTAGGCACTGGCTAGGCACTGGCTAGGCACTGGCTAGGCACTGGCTAGGCACTGGCTAGGCACTGGCTGAGCACTGGCTAGGCACTGGCTAGGCACTGGCTAGGCAGGCACTGGCTAGACACTGGCTAGGCACTGGCTAGGCACTGGCTAGGCACTGGCTAGGCACTGGCTAGGCACTGGCTAGGCACTGGCTAGGCACTGGCTGAGCACTGGCTAGGCACTGGCTAGGCACTGGCTAGGCACTGGCTAGGCACTGGCTAGGCACTGGCTAGGCACTGGCTAGGCACTGGCTAGGCACTGGCTAGGCACTGGCTAGGCACTGGCTAGGCACTGGCTAGGCACTGGCTAGGCACTGGCTAGGCACTGGCTAGGCACTGGCTAGGCACTGGCTAGGAGGCACTGGCTGGGCACTGGCTAGGCACTGGCTGGGCACTGCACTGGCTAGGCACTGGCTAGGCACTGGCTGGGCACTGGCTAGGCACTGGCTGGGCACTGGCTAGGCACTGGCTAGGCACTGGCTAGGCACTGGCTAGGCACTGGCTAGGCACTGGCTAGGCACTGGCTAGGCACTGGCTAGGCACTGGCTAGGCACTGGCTAGGCACTGGCTAGGCACTGGCTAGGCACTGGCTAGGCACTGGCTAGGCACTGGCTAGGCACTGGCTAGGCACTGGCTAGGCACTGGCTAGGCACTGGCTAGGCACTGGCTAGGCACTGGCTAGGCACTGGCTAGGCACTGGCTAGGCACTGGCTAGGCACTGGGCACTGGCTAGGCACTGGCTAGGCACTGGCTAGGCACTGGCTAGGCACTGGCTAGGCACTGGCTAGGCACTGGCTAAGCACTGGCTAGGCACTGGCTGGGCACTGGCTAGGCACTGGCTAGGCACTGGCTAGGCACTGGCTAGGCACTGGCTAGGCACTGGCTAGGCACTGGCTAGGCACTGGCTAGGCACTGGCTAGGCACTGGAGGCACTGGCTAGGCACTGGGCACTGGCTAGGCACTGGCTAGGCACTGGCTAGGCACTGGCTAGGCACTGGCTAGGCACTGGCTAGGCACTGGCTAGGCACTGGCTAGGCACTGGCTAGGCACTGGCTAGGCACTGGCTAGGCACTGGCTAGGCACTGGCTAGGCACTGGCTAGGCACTGGCTAGGCACTGGCTAGGCACTGGCTAGGCACTGGCTAGGCACTGGCTAGGCACTGGCTAGGCACTGGCTAGGCACTGGCTAGGCACTGGCTAGGCACTGGCTAGGCACTGGCTAGGCACTGGCTAGGCACTGGCTAGGCACTGGCTAGGCACTGGCTAGGCACTGGCTAGGCACTGGCTAGGGCACTGGCTAGGCACTGGCTAGGCACTGGCTAGGCACTGGCTAGGCACTGGCTAGGCACTGGCTAGGCACTGGCTAGGCACTGGCTAGGCACTGGCTAGGCACTGGCTAGGCACTGGCTAGGCACTGGCTAGGCACTGGCTAGGCACTGGCTAGGCACTGGCTAGGCACTGGGCACTGGCTAGGCACTGGCTGAGGCACTGGCTAGGCACTGGCTAGGCACTGGCTAGGCACTGGCTAGGCACTGGCTAGGCACTGGCTAGGCACTGGCTAGGCACTGGCTAGACACTGGCTAGGCACTGGCTAGGCACTGGCTAGGCACTGGCTAGGCACTGGCTAGGCACTGGCTAGGCACTGGCTAGGCACTGGCTAGGCACTGGCTAGGCACTGGCTGAGCACTGGCTAGGCACTGGCTAGGCACTGGCTAGGCACTGGCTAGGCACTGGCTAGGCACTGGCTAGGCACTGGCTAGGCACTGGCTAGGCACTGGCTAGGCACTGGCTAGGCACTGGCTAGGCACTGGCTAGACACTGGCTAGGCACTGGCTAGGCACTGGCTAGGCACTGGCTAGGCACTGGCTAGGCACTGGCTAGGCACTGGCTAGGCACTGGCTAGGCACTGGCTAGGCACTGGCTAGGCACTGGCTAGGCACTGGCTAGGCACTGGCTAGGCACTGGCTAGGCACTGGCTAGGCACTGGCTGAGGCACTGGCTAGACACTGGCTAGGCACTGGCTAGGCACTGGCTAGGCACTGGCTAGGCACTGGCTAGGCACTGGCTAGGCACTGGCTAGGCACTGGCTAGGCACTGGCTAGGCACTGGCTAGGCACTGGCTAGGCACTGGCTAGGCACTGGCTAGGCACTGGCTAGGCACTGGCTAGGCACTGGCTAGGCACTGGCTAGGCACTGGCTAGGCACTGGCTAGGCACTGGCTAGGCACTGGCTAGGCACTGGCTGAGGCACTGGCTAGGCACTGGCTAGGCACTGGCTAGGCACTGGCTAGGCACTGGCTAGGCACTGGCTAGGACACTGGCTAGGCACTGGCTAGGCACTGGCTAGGCACTGGCTAGGCACTGGCTAGGCACTGGCTAGGCACTGGCTAGGCACTGGCTAGGCACTGGCTAGGCACTGGCTAGGCACTGGCTAGGCACTGGCTAGGCACTGGCTAGGCACTGGCTAGGCACTGGCTAGGCACTGGCTAGGCACTGGCTAGGCACTGGCTAGGCACTGGCTAGACACTGGCTAGGCACTGGCTAGACACTGTGGCACTGGCTAGGCACTGGCTAGGCACTGGCTAGGCAGCACTGGCTAGACACTGGCTAGGCACTGGCTAGACACTGGCTAGGCACTAGGCACTGGCTAGCACTGGCACTGGCTAGACACTGGCTAGGCACTGGCTAGGCACTGGCTAGACACTGGCTAGGCACTGGCTAGACACTGGCTAGGCACTGGCTAAACACTGGCTAGGCACTGGCTAGACACTGGCTAGGCACTGGCTAAACACTGGCTAGGCACTGGCTAGGCACTGGCTAGACACTGGCTAGGCACTGGCTGGGCAAAACACAAGATAAAAACAGGCTAAACAGGCTTAATTAAGGCTAGATACAGGCTAGACACAGGCTAGACACTAATAGAAAGAGGCAAAACACAGGATAAAAACAGGCCAGACACAGGCTTATTTATACTAGGATAGACACAACCTTATTATAGGCGTGACATAGGATATACACAGACTTGACACTGGCTAGACACTAGCTAGACGCATGCTAGACGCAGGCAAGACATTGGCTAGGCACTGGATAGACATTGGCTAGGCACAGGCTAGACATTGGCTAGGCACTGGCTAGACATTGGCTAGGCACTGGCTAGGCACTGGCTAGGCACTGGCTAGGCACTGGCTAGGCACTGGCTAGGCACTGGCTAGGCACTGGCTAGGCACTGGCTAGCCACTGGCTAGGCACTGGCTAGGCACTGGCTAGGCACTGGCTAGGCACTGGCTAGGCACTGGCTAGGCACTGGCTAGGCACTGGCTAGGCACTGGCTAGGCACTGGCTAGGCACTGGCTAGGCACTGGCTAGGCACTGGCTAAGCACTGGCTAGGCACTGGCTAGGCACTGGCTAGGCACTGGCTAGGCACTAGGCACTGGCTAGGCACTGGCTAGGCACTGGCTACAGGCACTGGCTAGGCACTGGCTAGGCACTGGCTAGGCACTGGCTAGACACTGGCTAGGCACTGGCTAGACACTGGCTAGGCACTGGCTAGGCACTGGCTAGGCACTGGCTAGGCACTGGCTAGGCACTGGCTAGGCACTGGCTAGGCACTGGCTAGGCACTGGCACTGGCTAGGCACTGGCTAGGCACTGGCTAGGCACTGGCTAGGCACTGGCTAGGCACTGGCTGGGCACTGGCTAGGCACTGGCTAGGCACTGGCTAGGCACTGGCTAGGCACTGGCTAGGCACTGGCTAGGCACTGGCTAGGCACTGGCTAGGCACTGGCACTGGCTAGGCACTGGCTAGGCACTGGCTAGGCACTGGCTAGGCACTGGCTAGGCACTGGCTAGGCACTGGCTAGGCACTGGCTGGGCACTGGCTAGGCACTGGCTAGGCACTGGCTAGGCACTGGCTAGGCACTGGCTAGGCACTGGCTAGGCACTGGCTAGGCACTGGCTAGGCACTGGCTAGGCACTGGCTAGGCACTGGCTAGGCACTGGCTAGGCACTGGCTAGGCACTGGCTAGGCACTGGCTAGGCACTGGCTAGGCACTGGCTAGGCACTGGCTAGGCACTGGCTAGGCACTGGCTAGGCACTGGCTAGGCACTGGCTAGGCACTGGCTAGGCACTGGCTAGGCACTGGCTAGACACTGGCTAGGCACTGGCTAGGCACTGGCTAGACACTGGACTGGGCACTGGCTAGGCACTGGCTAGGCACTGGCTAGGCACTGGCTAGGCACTGGCTAGGCACTGGCTAGGCACTGGCTAGGCACTGCAGGCACTGGCTAGGCACTGGCTAGGCACTGGCTAGGCACTGGCTAGGCACTGGCTAGACACTGGCTAGGCACTGGCTAGACACTGGCTAGGCACTGGCTAGGCACTGGCTAGACACTGGCGAGACACTGGCTAGGCACTGGCTAGACACTGGCTAGGGCACTGGCTAGACACTGGCTAGGCACTGGCACTGGCTAGGCACTGGCTAGGCACTGGCTAGGCACTGGCTAGGCACTGGCTAGGCACTGGCTAGGCACTGGCTAGGCACTGGCTAGGCACTGGCTAGGCACTGGCTAGGCACTGGCTAGGACACTGGCTAGACACTGGCTAGGCACTGGCTAGGCACTGGCTAGGCACTGGCTAGCACTGGCTAGGCACTGGCTAGACACTGGGCACTGGCTAGGCACTGGCTAGGCACTGGCTAGGCACTGGCTAGGCACTGGCTAGGCACTGGCTAGACACTGGCTAGGCACTGGCTAGGCACTGGCTAGGCACTGGCTAGACACTGGCTAGGCACTGGCTAGGCACTGGCTAGGCACTGGCTAGGCACTGGCTAGGCACTGGCTAGGCACTGGCTAGGCACTGGCTAGGCACTGGCTAGGCACTGGCTAGGCACTGGCTAGGCACTGGCTAGGCACTGGCTAGGCACTGGCTAGGCACTGGCTAGGCACTGGCTAGGCACTGGCTAGGCACTGGCTAGGCACTGGCTAGGCACTGGCTAGGCACTGGCTAGGCACTGGCTAGGCACTGGCTAGGCACTGGCTAGGCACTGGCTAGGCACTGGCTAGGCACTGGCTAGGCACTGGCTAGGCACTGGCTAGACACTGGCTAGGCACTGGCTAGACACTGGCTAGACACTGGCTAGGCACTGGCTAGACACTGGCTAGGCACTGGCTAGACACTGGCTAGGCACTGGATAGGCACTGGTTTGGCACTGGCTAGACACTGGCTAGACACTGGCTAGGCACTGGCTAGACTCTGGCTAGACTCTGGCTAGGCACTGGCAAGACACTGGTTAGGCACTGGCTAGACTCTGGCTAGGCACTGGCTAGACACTGGCTAGGCACTGGCTAAACACTGGTTAGGCACTGGCTAGACTCTGGCTAGGCACTGGCTAAACACTGGTTAGGCACTGGCTAGACTCTGGCTAGACACTGGCTAGGCACGGGCAAAACACAAGATAAAAACAGGCTAGACACAG
Organism: Zaprionus africanus; assembly: GCA_018151435.1. NCBI lineage: Eukaryota > Metazoa > Arthropoda > Insecta > Diptera > Drosophilidae > Zaprionus > Zaprionus africanus. The sequence continues at coordinate 10,358 of JAECXB010000948.1, forward strand.
GCTTAATTAAGGCTAGATACAGGCTAGACACAGGCTAGACACATAATAGAAAGAGGCAAAACACAGGATAAAAACAGGCCAGACACAGGCTTATTTAAGGATAGACACAACCTTATTATAGGCGTGACATAGGATATACACAGACTTGACACTGGGTAGACACTAGCTAGACGCATGCTAGACGCAGGCAAGACATTCGCTACGCACTGGATAGACATTGGCTGAGACATGGCTAGACATTGGCTAGGCACTGGCTAGGCACTGGCTAGGCACTGGCTAGGCACTGGCTAGGCACTGGCTAGGCACTGGCTAGGCACTGGCTAGGCACTGGCTAGGCACTGGCTAGGCACTGGCTAGACACTGGCTAGGCACTGGCTAGACACTGGCTAGGCACTGGCTAGACACTGGCTAGGCACTGGCTAGACACTGGCTAGGCACTGGCTAGACACTGGCTAGGCACTGGCTAGGCACTGGCTAGGCACTGGCTAGACACTGGCTAGGCACTGGTGCACTGGCTAGGCACTGGCTAGGCACTGGCTAGACACTGGCTAGGCACTGGCTAGGCACTGGCTAGGCACTGGCTAGGCACTGGCTAGGCACTGGCTAGGCACTGGCTAGGCACTGGCTAGGCACTGGCTAGGCACTGGCTAGGCACTGGCTAGGCACTGGCTAGGCACTGGCTAGGCACTGGCTAGGCACTGGCTAGGCACTGGCTAGGCACTGGCTAGGCACTGGCTAGGCACTGGCTAGGCACTGGCTAGGCACTGGCTAGGCACTGGCTAGGCACTGGCTAGGCACTGGCTAGGCACTGGCTAGGCACTGGCTAGGCACTGGCTAGACACTGGCTAGGCACTGGCTAGGCACTGGCTAGGCACTGGCTAGGCACTGGCTAGGCACTGGCTAGGCACTGGCTAGGCACTGGCTGCAGGCACTGGCTAGGCACTGGCTAGGCACTGGCTAGGCACTGGCTAGGCACTGGCTAGGCACTGGCTAGGCACTGGCTGGGCACTGGCTAGGCACTGGCTAGGCACTGGCTAGGCACTGGCTAGGCACTGGCTAGGCACTGGCTAGGCACTGGCTAGGCACTGGCTAGGCACTGGCTAGGCACTGGCTAGGCACTGGCTAGGCACTGGCTAGGCACTGGCTAGGCACTGGCTAGGCACTGGCTAGGCACTGGCTAGGCACTGGCTAGGCACTGGCTGGACTGGCTAGGCACTGGCTAGGCACTGGCTAGGCACTGGCTAGGCACTGGCTAGGCACTGGCTAGGCACTGGCTAGGCACTGGCTAGGCACTGGCTAGGCACTGGCTAGGCACCGGCTGGGCACTGGCTAGGCACTGGCTAGGACACTGGCTAGGCACTGGCTAGGCACTGGCTAGGCACTGGCTAGGCACTGGCTAGGCACTGGCTAGGCACTGGCTAGGCACTGGCTAGGCACTGGCTAGGCACTGGCTAGGCACTGGCTAGGCACTGGCTAGGCACTGGCTAGGCACTGGCTAGGCACTGGCTAGGCACTGGCTAGGCACTGGCTAGGCACTGGCTAGGCACTGGCTAGGCACTGGCTAGGCACTGGCTAGACACTGGCTAGGCACTGGCTAGGCACTGGCTAGGCACTGGCTAGGCACTGGCTAGGCACTGGCTAGGCACTGGCTAGGCACTGGCTAGGCACTGGCTAGGCACTGGCTAGGCACTGGCTAGGCACTGGCTAGGCACTGGCTAGGCACTGGCTAGGCACTGGCTAGGCACTGGCTAGGCACTGGCTAGGCACTGGCTAGGCACTGGCTAGGCACTGGCTAGGCACTGGCTAGGCACTGGCTAGGCACTGGCTAGGCACTGGCTAGGCACTGGCTAGGCACTGGCTAGACACTGGCTAGGCACTGGCTAGACACTGGCTAGGCACTGGCTAGGCACTGGCTAGGCACTGGCTAGGCACTGGCTAGGCACTGGCTACAGGCACTGGCTAGGCACTGGCTAGGCACTGGCTAGGCACTGGCTAGGCACTGGCTAGGCACTGGCTAGGCACTGGCTAGGCACTGGCTAGGCACTGGCTAGGCACTGGCTAGGCACTGGCTAGGCACTGGCTAGGCACTGGCTAGGCACTGGCTAGGCACTGGCTAGGCACTGGCTAGGCACTGGCTAGGCACTGGCTAGGCACTGGCTAGGCACTGGCTAGGCACTGGCTAGGCACTGGCTAGGCACTGGCTAGGCACTGGCTAGGCACTGGCTAGGCACTGGCTAGGCACTGGCTAGGCACTGGCTAGGCACTGGCTAGGCACTGGCTAGGCACTGGCTAGGCACTGGCTAGGCACTGGCTAGGCACTGGCTAGGCACTGGCTAGGCACTGGCTAGGCACTGGCTAGGCACTGGCTAGGCACTGGCTAGGCACTGGCTAGACACTGGCTAGACACTGGCTAGGCACTGGCTAGGCACTGGCTAGGCACTGGCTAGGCACTGGCTAGGCACTGGCTAGGCACTGGCTAGGCACTGGCTAGGCACTGGCTAGGCACTGGCTAGGCACTGGCTAGGCACTGGCTAGGCACTGGCTAGGCACTGGCTAGGCACTGGCTAGGCACTGGCTAGGCACTGGCTAGGCACTGGCTAGGCACTGGCTAGGCACTGGCTAGGCACTGGCTAGGCACTGGCTAGGCACTGGCTAGGCACTGGCTAGGCACTGGCTAGGCACTGGCTAGGCACTGGCTAGGACACTGGCTAGGCACTGGCTAGGCACTGGCACTGGCTAGGCACTGGCTAGGCACTGGCTAGGCACTGGCTAGGCACTGGCTAGGCACTGGCTAGGCACTGGCTAGGCACTGGCTAGGCACTGGCTAGGCACTGGCTAGGCACTGGCTAGGCACTGGCTAGGCACTGGCTAGGCACTGGCTAGGCACTGGCTAGACACTGGCTAGGCACTGGCTAGGCACTGGCTAGGCACTGGCTAGACACTGGCTAGGCACTGGCTAGACACTGGCTAGGCACTGGCTAGGCACTGGCTAGGCACTGGCTAGGCACTGGCTAGGCACTGGCTAGGCACTGGCTAGGCACTGGCTAGGCACTGGCTAGGCACTGGCTAGGCACTGGCTAGGCACTGGCTAGGCACTGGCTAGGCACTGGCTAGGCACTGGCTAGGCACTGGCTAGACACTGGCTAGGCACTGGCTAGACACTGGCTAGGCACTGGCTAGGCACTGGCTAGGCACTGGCTAGGCACTGGCTAGGCACTGGCTAGGCACTGGCTAGACACTGGCTAGGCACTGGCTAGGCACTGGCTAGGCACTGGCTAGGCACTGGCTAGGCACTGGCTAGGCACTGGCTAGGCACTGGCTAGGCACTGGCCTAGGCACTGGCTAGGCACTGGCTAGGCACTGGCTAGGCACTGGCTAGACACTGGCTAGGCACTGGCTAGGACACTGGCTAGGCACTGGCTAGGCACTGGCTAGGCACTGGCTAGGCACTGGCTAGGCACTGGCTAGGCACTGGCTAGACACTGGCTAGGCACTGGCTAGGCACTGGCTAGGCACTGGCTAGACTACTAGACACTGGCTAGGCACTGGCTAGGCACTGGCTAGGCACTGGCTAGGCACTGGCTAGGCACTGGCTAGGCACTGGCTAGGCACTGGCTAGGCACTGGCTAGGCACTGGCTAGGCACTGGCTAGGCACTGGCTAGGCACTGGCTAGGCACTGGCTAGGCACTGGCTAGGCACTGGCTAGGCACTGGCTAGGCACTGGCTAGGCACTGGCTAGGCACTGGCTAGGCACTGGCTAGGCACTGGCTAGGCACTGGCTAGGCACTGGCTGAGGCACTGGCTAGGCACTGGCTAGACACTGGCTAGGCACTGGCTAGGACACTGGCTAGACACTGGCTAGGCACTGGCTAGACACTGGCTAGACACTGGCTAGACACTGGCTAGGCACTGGCTAGACACTGGCTAGGCACTGGCTAGACACTGGCTAGGCACTGGCTAGGCACTGGCTAGGCACTGGCTAGGCACTGGCTAGGCACTGGCTAGGCACTGGCTAGGCACTGGCTAGGCACTGGCTAGGCACTGGCTAGGCACTGGCTAGGCACTGGCTAGGCACTGGCTAGGCACTGGCTAGGCACTGGCTAGGCACTGGCTAGGCACTGGCTAGGCACTGGCTAGGCACTGGCTAGGCACTGGCTAGGCACTGGCTAGACACTGGCTAGGCACTGGCTAGGACACTGGCTAGGCACTGGCTAGGCACTGGCTAGGCACTGGCTAGGCACTGGCTAGGCACTGGCTAGGCACTGGCTAGGCACTGGCTAGGCACTGGCTAGGCACTGGCTAGGCACTGGCTAGGCACTGGCTAGGCACTGGCTAGACACTGGCTAGGCACTGGCTAGACACTGGCTAGGCACTGGCTAGGCACTGGCTAGGCACTGGCTAGACACTGGCTAGGCACTGGCTAGGCACTGGCTAGGCACTGGCTAGACACTGGCTAGGCACTGGCTAGGCACTGGCTAGGCACTGGCTAGGCACTGGCTAGGCACTGGCTAGGCACTGGCTAGGCACTGGCTAGGCACTGGCTAGGCACTGGCTAGGCACTGGCTAGGCACTGGCTAGGCACTGGCTAGGCACTGGCACTGGCTAGACACTGGCTAGGCACTGGCTAGGCACTGGCTAGGCACTGGCTAGGCACTGGCTAGGACACTGGCTAGGCACTGGCTGAGGCACTGGCTAGACACTGGCTAGGCACTGGCTAGGCACTGGCTAGGCACTGGCTAGACACTGGCTAGACACTGGCTAGACACTGGCTAGACACTGGCTAGACACTGGCTAGGACACTGGCTAGACACTGGCTAGGCACTGGCTAGACACTGGCTAGGCACTGGCTAGGCACTGGCACTGGCTAGACACTGGCTAGGCACTGGCTAGACACTGGGCACTGGCTAGACACTGGCTAGGCACTGGCTAGACACTGGCTAGGCACTGGCTAGACACTGGCTAGGCACTGGCTAGACACTGGCTAGGCACTGGCTAGACACTGGCTAGGCACTGGCTAGGCACTGGTTTGGCACTGGCCAGACACTGGCCAGACTCTGGCTAGGCACTGGTTTGGCACTGGCCAGACTCTGGCTAGGCACTGGCTAGACTCTGGCTAGGCACTGGCTAGACACTGGCTAGGCAGTGGCAGGGCACTGGTTAGGCACTGGCTAGACACTGGCTAGGCACTGGCAGGGCACTGCCAGGGCACTGGCTAGGCACTGGCTAGGCACTGGCTAGGCACTGGCTAGGCACTGGCTAGGCACTGGCTAGGCACTGGGCACTGGCTGGAGCACTGGCTAGGCACTGGCTAGGCACTGGCTAGGCACTGGCTAGGCACTGGCTAGTAGGCACTGGCTAGGCACTGGCTAGGCACTGGCTAGGCACTGGCTAGCGGACACTGGCTAGGCACTGGCTAGGCACTGGCTAGGCACTGGCTAGGCACTGGCTAGACACTGGCTAGGCACTGGCTAGACACTGGCTAGGCACTGGCTAGGCACTGGCTAGGCACTGGCTAGACACTGGCTAGGCACTGGCTAGGCACTGGCTAGGCACTGGCTAGGCACTGGCTAGGCACTGGCTAGGCACTGGCTAGGCACTGGCTAGGCACTGGCTAGACACTGGCTAGGCACTGGCTAGGCACTGGCTAGGCACTGGCTAGACACTGGCTAGGCACTGGCTAGGCACTGGCTAGGCACTGGCTAGGCACTGGCTAGGCACTGGCACTGGCTAGACACTGGCTAGGCACTGGCTAGGCACTGGCTAGGCACTGGCTGCACTGGCTAGGCACTGGCTAGACACTGGCTAGGCACTGGCTAGACACTGGCTAGGCACTGGCTAGGCACTGGCTAGGCACTGGCTAGACACTGGCTAGGCACTGGCTAGGCACTGGCTAGGCACTGGCTAGACACTGGCTAGACACTGGCTAGGCACTGGCTAGACACTGGCTAGGCACTGGCTAGGCACTGGCTAGGCACTGGCTAGGCACTGGCTAGGCACTGGCTAGGCACTGGCTAGGCACTGGCTAGACACTGGCTAGACACTGGCTAGGCACTGGCTAGGCACTGGCTAGGCACTGGCTAGGCACTGGCTAGGCACTGGCTAGGCACTGGCTAGGCACTGGCTAGGCACTGGCTAGGCACTGGCTAGGCACTGGCTAGGCACTGGCTAGGCACTGGCTAGGCACTGGCTAGGCACTGGCTAGGCACTGGCTAGGCACTGGCTAGGCACTGGCTAGGCACTGGCTAGGCACTGGCTAGGCACTGGCTAGGCACTGGCTAGACACTGGCTAGGCACTGGCTAGGCACTGGCTAGGCACTGGCTAGGCACTGGCTAGGCACTGGCTAGGCACTGGCTAGGCACTGGCTAGGCACTGGCTAGGCACTGGCTAGGCACTGGCTAGGCACTGGCTAGGCACTGGCTAGCACACTGGCTAGGCACTGGCTAGGCACTGGCTAGGCACTGGCTAGGCACTGGCTAGACACTGGCTAGACACTGGCTAGACACTGGCTAGGCACTGGCTAGACACTGGCTAGGCACTGGCTAGACACTGGCTAGGCACTGGCTAGGCACTGGCTAGGCACTGGCTAGACACTGGCTAGGCACTGGCTAGGCACTGGCTAGGCACTGGCTAGACACTGGCTAGGCACTGGCTAGGCACTGGCTAGGCACTGGCTAGACACTGGCTAGGCACTGGCTAGGCACTGGCTAGGCACTGGCTAGGCACTGGCTAGGCACTGGCTAGGCACTGGCTAGGCACTGGCTAGGCACTGGCTAGGCACTGGCTAGGCACTGGCTAGGCACTGGCTAGGCACTGGCTAGGCACTGGCTAGGCACTGGCTAGGCACTGGCTAGGCACTGGCTAGGCACTGGCTAGGCACTGGCTAGGCACTGGCTAGGCACTGGCTAGGCACTGGCTAGGCACTGGCTAGGCACTGGCTAGGCACTGGCTAGGCACTGGCTAGGCACTGGCCAGGCACTGGCCTGCACTGGCACTGGCTAGACACTGGCTAGGCACTGGCTAGGCACTGGCTAGGCACTGGCTAGGCACTGGCTAGGCACTGGCTAGACACTGGCTAGGCACTGGCTAGGCACTGGCTAGGCACTGGCTAGGCACTGGCTAGGCACTGGCTAGGCACTGGCTAGGCACTGGCTAGGCACTGGCTAGGCACTGGCTAGGCACTGGCTAGGCACTGGCTAGGCACTGGCTAGGCACTGGCTAGGCACTGGCTAGGCACTGGCTAGGCACTGGCTAGACACTGGCTAGGCACTGGCTAGACACTGGCTAGGCACTGGCTAGACACTGGCTAGGCACTGGCTAGACACTGGCTAGGCACTGGCTAGACACTGGCTAGGCACTGGCTAGGCACTGGCTAGGCACTGGCTAGGCACTGGCTAGGCACTGGCTAGGCACTGGCCAGAGGCACTGGCTAGGCACTGGCTAGGCACTGGCTAGGCACTGGCTAGGCACTGGCTAGGCACTGGCTAGGCACTGGCTAGGCACTGGCTAGGCACTGGCTCAGACACTGGCTAGACACTGGCTAGGCACTGGCTAGGCACTGGCTAGGCACTGGCTAGGCACTGGCTAGGCACTGGCTAGGCACTGGCTAGGCACTGGCTAGGCACTGGCTAGGCACTGGCTAGGCACTGGCTAGGCACTGGCTAGGCACTGGCTAGGCACTGGCTAGGCACTGGCTAGGCACTGGCTAGGCACTGGCTACGGCACTGGCTAGGCACTGGCTAGGCACTGGCTAGGCACTGGCTAGGCACTGGCTAGGCACTGGCTAGGCACTGGCTAGACACTGGCTAGGCACTGGCTAGACACTGGCTAGGCACTGGCTAGGCACTGGCTAGGCACTGGCTAGGCACTGGCTAGGCACTGGCTAGGCACTGGCTAGGCACTGGCTAGGCACTGGCTAGGCACTGGCTAGGCACTGGCTAGGCACTGGCTAGACACTGGCAAGGCACTGGCTAGGCACTGGCTAGGCACTGGCTAGGCACTGGCTAGGCACTGGCTAGGCACTGGCTAGACACTGGCTAGGCACTGGCTAGGCACTGGCTAGGCACTGGCTAGGCACTGGCTAGGCACTGGCTAGGCACTGGCTAGGCACTGGCTAGGCACTGGCTAGACACTGGCTAGGCACTGGCTAGGCACTGGCTAGGCACTGGCTAGGCACTGGCTAGGCACTGGCTAGGCACTGGCTAGGCACTGGCTAGGCACTGGCTAGACACTGGCTAGGCACTGGCTAGGCACTGGCCTAGGCACTGGCTAGGCACTGGCTAGGCACTGGCTAGGCACTGGCTAGGCACTGGCTAGGCACTGGCTAGGCACTGGCTAGGCACTGGCTAGGCACTGGCTAGGCACTGGCTAGGCACTGGCTAGGCACTGGCTAGGCACTGGCTAGGCACTGGCTAGGCACTGGCTAGACACTGGCTAGGCACTGGCTAGGCACTGGCTAGACACTGGCTAGACACTGGCTAGGCACTGGCTAGACACTGGCTAGGCACTGGCTAGGCACTGGCTAGACACTGGCTAGGCACTGGCTAGGCACTGGCTAGGCACTGGCTAGGGCACTGGCTAGGCACTGGCTAGGCACTGGCTAGGACACTGGCTAGGCACTGGCTAGGCACTGGCTAGGCACTGGCTAGACACTGGCTAGACACTGGCTAGGCACTGGCTAGGCACTGGCTAGGCACTGGCTAGGCACTGGCTAGGCACTGGCTAGGCACTGGCTAGGCACTGGCTAGGCACTGGCTAGGCACTGGCTAGGCACTGGCTAGGCACTGGCTAGGCACTGGCTAGACACTGGCTAAGGCACTGGCTAGGCACTGGCTAGACACTGGCTAGGCACTGGCTAGACACTGGCTAGGCACTGGCTAGGCACTGGCTAGGCACTGGCTAGGCACTGGCTAGGCACTGGCTAGGCACTGGCTAGGCACTGGCTAGGCACTGGCTAGGCACTGGCTAGGCACTGGCTAGGCACTGGCTAGGCACTGGCTAGGCACTGGCTAGGCACTGGCTAGGCACTGGCTAGGCACTGGCTAGGCACTGGCTAGGCACTGGCTAGGCACTGGCTAGGCACTGGCTAGGCACTGGCTAGGCACTGGCTAGGCACTGGCTAGGCACTGGCTAGACACTGGCTAGGCACTGGCTAGGCACTGGCTAGGCACTGGCTAGGCACTGGCTAGGCACTGGCTAGACACTGGCTAGGCACTGGCTAGGCACTGGCTAGGCACTGGCTAGGCACTGGCTAGGCACTGGCTAGGCACTGGCTAGGCACTGGCTAGGCACTGGCTAGGCACTGGCTAGGCACTGGCTAGGCACTGGCTAGACACTGGCTAGGCACTGGCTAGGCACTGGCTAGGCACTGGCTAGGCACTGGCTAGGCACTGGCTAGGCACTGGCTAGGCACTGGCTAGGCACTGGCTAGGCACTGGCTAGGCACTGGGCACTGGCTAGGCACTGGCTAGGCACTGGCTAGGCACTGGCTAGGCACTGGCTAGGCACTGGCTAGGCACTGGCTAGGCACTGGCTAGGCACTGGCTAGGCACTGGCTAGGCACTGGCTAGGCACTGGCTAGGCACTGGCTAGGCACTGGCTAGCACACTGGCACTGGCTAGGCACTGGCTAGGCACTGGCTAGGCACTGGCTAGGCACTGGCTAGACACTGGCTAGGCACTGGCTAGGCACTGGCTAGGCACTGGCTAGGCACTGGACACTGGCTAGGCACTGGCTAGGCTAGGCTAGGCACTGGCTAGGCACTGGCTAGGCACTGGCTAGGCACTGGCTAGGCACTGGCTAGGCACTGGCTAGGCACTGGCTAGGCACTGGCTAGGCACTGGCTAGGCACTGGCTAGGCACTGGCTACGCACTGGCTAGGCACTGGCTAGACACTGGCTAGACACTGGCTAGGCACTGGCAAGGCACTGGCTAGGCACTGGCTAGGCACTGGCTAGGAACTGGCTAGGCACTGGCTAGGCACTGGGTAGGCACTGGCTAGGCATTGGCTAGACACTGGCTAGGCACTGGCTAGACACTGGCTAGGCACTGGCTAGACACTGGCAAGGCATTGGCTAGGCACTGGCTAGACACTGGCTAGGCACTGGCTAGACACTGGCAAGGCACTGGCTAGACACTGGCTAGACACTGGCTAGGCACTGGCTAGACACTGGCTAGGCACTAGCTAGGCACTGGCTAGGCACTGGCTAGGCACTGGCTAGACACTGGCTAGGCACTGGCTAGACACTGGCTAGACACTGGCTAGACACTGGCTAGACACTGGCTAGACACTGGCTAGACACTGGCTAGACACTGGCTGGGCACTGGCTAGACACTGGCTAGACACTGGCTAGGCACTGGCTAGGCACTGGCTAGGCACTGGCTAGGCACTGGCTAGGCACTGGCTAGACACTGGCTAGGCACTGGCTAGACACTGGCTAGGCACTGGCTAGACACTGGCTAGGCACTGGCTAGACACTGGCTAGGCACTGGCTAGGCACTGGTTTGGCACTGGCCAGACACTGGCCAGACTCTGGCTAGGCACTGGTTTGGCACTGGCCAGACTCTGGCTAGGCACTGGCTAGACTCTGGCTAGGCACTGGCTAGACACTGGCTAGGCAGTGGCAGGGCACTGGTTAGGCACTGGCTAGACACTGGCTAGGCACTGGCCAGGGCACTGGCTAGGCACTGGCTAGGCACTGGCTAGGCACTGGCTAGGCACTGGCTAGGCACTGGCTAGGCACTGGCTAGGCACTGGCTAGGCACTGGCTAGGCACTGGCTAGGCACTGGCTAGGCACTGGCTAGGCACTGGCTAGGCACTGGCTAGGCACTGGCTAGGCACTGGCTAGACACTGGCTAGACACTGGCTAGACACTGGATAGACACTGCCTAGACACTGGCTAGACACTGGTTAGGCACTGGCTAGGCACTGGATAGGCACTGGCTAGGCACTGGCTAGGCACTAGCTAGGCACTGGCTAGGCACTAGCTAGGCACTGGCTAGACTCTGGCTAGGCACTGGCTAGACTCTGGCTAGGCACTGGCTAGACTCTGGCTAGGCACTGGCTAGACTCTGGCTAGGCACTGGCTAGACTCTGGCTAGGCACTGGCTAGACACTGGCTAGGCACTGGCTAGACACTGGCTAGGCACTGGCTTGACACTGGCTAGGCACTGGCTTGACACTGGCTAGACACTGGCTAGGCACTGGCTAAGCACTGGCTACGCACTGGCTAGACACTGGCTAGACACTGGCTAGGCACTGGCTACGCACTGGCTAGACTCTGGCTAGGCACTGGCAAGACACTGGTTAGGCACTGGCTAGACTCTGGCTAGGCACTGGCTAGACACTGGCTAGGCACTGGCTAAACACTGGTTAGGCACTGGCTAGACTCTGGCTAGGCACTGGCTAAACACTGGTTAGGCACTGGCTAGACTCTGGCTAGACACTGGCTAGGCACGGGCAAAACACAAGATAAAAACAGGCTAGACACAGGCTTAATTAAGGCTAGATACAGGCTAGACACAGGCTAGACACATAATAGAAAGAGGCAAAACACAGGATAAAAACAGGCCAGACACAGGCTTATTTAAGGATAGACACAACCTTATTATAGGGTGACACTGGCTAGGCACTGGCTATGACACTGGCTAGACACTGGCTAGAGGCACTGGCTAGACACTGGCTAGGCACTGGCTAGGCACTGGCTAGACACTGGCTAGGGCACTGGCTAGACACTGGCTAGGCACTGGCTAGACACTGGCTAGGCACTGGCTAGACACTGGCTAGGCACTGGCTAGGCACTGGCTAGGGCACTGGCTAGGCACTGGCTAGGCACTGGCTAGGCACTGGCTAGGCACTGGCTAGACACTGGCTAGGCACTGGCTAGGCACTGGCTAGGCACTGGCTAGACACTGGCTAGACACTGGCTAGGCACTGGCTAGGCACTGGCTAGGCACTGGCTAGGCACTGGCTAGGCACTGGCTAGGCACTGGCTAGGCACTGGCTAGGGCACTGGCTAGGCACTGGCTAGGCACTGGCTAGGCACTGGCTAGGCACTGGCTAGACACTGGCTAGGCACTGGCTAGGCACTGGCTAGACACTGGCTAGGCACTGGCTAGACACTGGCTAGGCACTGGCTAGACACTGGCTAGGCACTGGCTAGGCACTGGCTAGGCACTGGCTAGGCACTGGCTAGGCACTGGCTAGACACTGGCTAGGCACTGGCTAGACACTGGCTAGGCACTGGCTAGACACTGGCTAGGCACTGGCTAGGCACTGGCTAGGCACTGGCTAGGCACTGGCTAGGCACTGGCTAGGCACTGGCTAGGCACTGGCTAGGCACTGGCTAGGCACTGGCTAGGCACTGGCTAGGCACTGGCTAGGCACTGGCTAGGCACTGGCTAGACACTGGCTAGACACTGGCTAGGCACTGGCTAGACACTGGCTAGGCACTGGCTAGACACTGGCTAGGCACTGGCTAGGCACTGGCTAGGCACTGGCTAGGCACTGGCTAGGCACTGGCTAGGCACTGGCTAGGCACTGGCTAGGCACTGGCTAGACACTGGCTAGGCACTGGCTAGACACTGGCTAGGCACTGGCTAGACACTGGCTAGGCACTGGCTAGACACTGGCTAGGCACTGGCTAGACACTGGCTAGGCACTGGCTAGACACTGGCTAGGCACTGGCTAGACACTGGCTAGGCACTGGCTAGACACTGGCTAGGCACTGGCTAGGCACTGGCTAGACACTGGCTAGGCACTGGCTAGGCACTGGCTAGGCACTGGCTAGGCACTGGCTAGACACTGGCTAGGCACTGGCTAGGCACTGGCTAGGCACTGGCTAGGCACTGGCTAGGCACTGGCTAGACACTGGCTAGGCACTGGCTAGACACTGGCTAGACACTGGCTAGACACTGGCTAGGCACTGGCTAGACACTGGCTAGGCACTGGCTAGGCACTGGCTAGGCACTGGCTAGGCACTGGCTAGGCACTGGCTAGGCACTGGCTAGGCACTGGCTAGGCACTGGCTAGGACACTGGCTAGGCACTGGCTAGGGCACTGGCTAGGCACTGGCTAGACACTGGCTAGACACTGGCTAGGCACTGGCTAGACACTGGCTAGGCACTGGCTAGACACTGGCTAGACACTGGCTAGGCACTGGCTAGGCACTGGCTAGGCACTGGCTAGACACTGGCTAGGCACTGGCTAGGGCACTGGCTAGGCACTGGCTAGGCACTGGCTAGGCACTGGCTAGGCACTGGCTAGGCACTGGCTAGACACTGGCTAGGCACTGGCTAGGCACTGGCTAGGCACTGGCTAGACACTGGCTAGGGCACTGGCTAGACACTGGCTAGGCACTGGCTAGACACTGGCTAGGCACTGGCTAGGCACTGGCTAGGCACTGGCTAGACACTGGCTAGGCACTGGCTAGGCACTGGCTAGACACTGGCTAGACACTGGCTAGGCACTGGCTAGGCACTGGCTAGGCACTGGCTAGGCACTGGCTAGACACTGGCTAGGCACTGGCTAGGCACTGGCTAGGCACTGGCTAGACACTGGCTAGGCACTGGCTAGACACTGGCTAGGCACTGGCTAGGCACTGGCTAGACACTGGCTAGGCACTGGCTAGACACTGGCTAGACACTGGCTAGGCACTGGCTAGACACTGGCTAGGCACTGGCTAGACACTGGCTAGACACTGGCTAGGCACTGGCTAGGCACTGGCTAGACACTGGCTAGGCACTGGCTAGACACTGGCTAGGCACTGGCTAGGCACTGGCTAGGCACTGGCTAGACACTGGCTAGGCACTGGCTAGGCACTGGCTAGGCACTGGCTAGACACTGGCTAGACACTGGCTAGACACTGGCTAGACACTGGCTAGACACTGGCTAGGGCACTGGCTAGACACTGGCTAGGCACTGGCTAGGCACTGGCTAGACACTGGCTAGGCACTGGCTAGACACTGGCTAGGCACTGGCTAGGGCACTGGCTAGGCACTGGCTAGACACTGGCTAGGCACTGGCTAGACACTGGCTAGGCACTGGCTAGACACTGGCTAGACACTGGCTAGACACTGGCTAGACACTGGCTAGGGCACTGGCTAGACACTGGCTAGGCACTGGCTAGACACTGGCTAGGCACTGGCTAGGCACTGGCTAGGCACTGGCTAGACACTGGCTAGGCACTGGCTAGGCACTGGCTAGGGCACTGGCTAGGCACTGGCTAGGCACTGGCTAGACACTGGCTAGGCACTGGCTAGACACTGGCTAGGCACTGGCTAGACACTGGCTAGGCACTGGCTGGGACACTGGCTAGACACTGGCTAGGGCACTGGCTAGGCACTGGCTAGGCACTGGCTAGACACTGGCTAGGCACTGGCTAGACACTGGCTAGGCACTGGCTAGGCACTGGCTAGACACTGGCTAGGCACTGGCTAGACACTGGCTAGGCACTGGCTAGACACTGGCTAGACACTGGCTAGACACTGGCTAGACACTGGCTAGGCACTGGCTAGACACTGGCTAGACACTGGCTAGGCACTGGCTAGGACACTGGCTAGGCACTGGCTAGACACTGGCTAGGCACTGGCTAGGCACTGGCTAGGCACTGGCTAGGCACTGGCTAGGCACTGGCTAGGCACTGGCTAGGCACTGGCTAGGCACTGGCTAGGCACTGGCTAGACACTGGCTAGGCACTGGCTAGACACTGGCTAGGCACTGGCTAGACACTGGCTAGGCACTGGCTAGACACTGGCTAGACACTGGCTAGGCACTGGCTAGACACTGGCTAGGCACTGGCTAGACACTGGCTAGGCACTGGCTAGACACTGGCTAGGCACTGGCTAGGCACTGGCTGGGCACTGGCTAGACACTGGCTAGGCACTGGCTAGACACTGGCTAGGCACTGGCTAGACACTGGCTAGGCACTGGCTAGACACTGGCTAGGCACTGGCTAGACACTGGCTAGGCACTGGCTAGGCACTGGCTAGGCACTGGCTAGGCACTGGCTAGGCACTGGCTAGGGCACTGGCTAGACACTGGCTAGGCACTGGCTAGGCACTGGCTAGGCACTGGCTAGGCACTGGCTAGACACTGGCTAGACACTGGCTAGACACTGGCTAGGCACTGGCTGGACACTGGCTAGACACTGGCTAGGCACTGGCTAGACACTGGCTAGACACTGGCTAGACACTGGCTAGACACTGGCTAGACACTGGCTAGGGCACTGGCTAGACACTGGCTAGGCACTGGCTAGACACTGGCTAGGCACTGGCTAGACACTGGCTAGGCACTGGCTAGGCACTGGCTAGGCACTGGCTAGGCACTGGCTAGACACTGGCTAGGCACTGGCTAGACACTGGCTAGACACTGGCTAGACACTGGCTAGACACTGGCTAGACACTGGCTAGGCACTGGCTAGGCACTGGCTAGGCACTGGCTAGACACTGGCTAGACACTGGCTAGGCACTGGCTGGACACTGGCTAGACACTGGCTAGGCACTGGCTAGACACTGGCTAGGCACTGGCTAGGCACTGGCTAGGCACTGGCTAGGGCACTGGTTTAGGCACTGGCTAGACACTGGCTAGGCACTGGCTAGGCACTGGCTAGACACTGGCTAGGCACTGGCTAGACACTGGCTAGGCACTGGCTAGACACTGGCTGGACACTGGCTAGACACTGGCTGGACACTGGCTAGACACTGGCTAGGCACTGGCTAGACACTGGCTAGGCACTGGCTAGACACTGGCTAGGCACTGGCTAGACACTGGCTGGACACTGGCTAGACACTGGCTGGACACTGGCTAGACACTGACTAGGCACTGGCTAGACACTGGCTAGGCACTGGCTAGGCACTGGCTAGGCACTGGCTAGGCACTGGCTAGGCACTGGCTAGGCACTGGCTAGGCACTGGCTAGGCACTGGCTAGACACAAGCTAGGCACTGGCAAGGCACCGGTTAGGCACTGGCTAGGCACTGGCTAGGCACTGGCTAGACACTGGCTAGGCACTGGCTAGACTCTGGCTAGGCACTGGCTGGACACTGGCTAGACACTGGCTAGACACTGGCTGGACACTGGCTAGACACTGGCTGGACACTGCTGGCTGCACTGACTTTCCTGGCTGACTGGATAGACACTGGCTGGACACTGGCTAGACACTGACAAGGCACTGGCTAGACTCTGGCTACGCACTGGCTAGACACTGGCTAGGCACAAACTAGGCACTGGCTAGGCACTGGCTAGGCACTGGCTAGGCACTGGCTAGGCACTGGCTAGGCACTGGCTAGGCACTGGCTAGGCACTGGCTAGGCACTGGCTAGGCACTGGCTAGGCACTGGCTAGGCACTGGCTAGGCACTGGCTAGGCACTGGCTAGGCACTGGCTAGACACTGGCTAGACACTGGCTAGACACTGGCTAGACACTGGCTAGACACTGGCTGGACACTGGCTAGACACTGGCTAGACACTGACTAGGCACTGGCTAGACACTGGCTAGGCACTGGCTAGGCACTGGCTAGGCACTGGTTTGGCACTGGCTAGACACTGGCTAGGCACTAGTTTGGCACTGGTTAGACACTGCCTAGGCACTGGCTAGACTCTGGCTAGGCACTGGCTGGACACTGGCTAGACACTGGCTAGACACTGGCTGGACACTGGCTAGACACTGGCTGGACACTGGCTAGACACTGACTAGGCACTGGCTAGACACTGGCTAGGCACTTGCTAGACACTGGCTGGACACTGGCTAGACACTGGCTGGACACTGGCTAGACACTGTCTAGACACTGGCTAGACACTGGCTAGGCACTGGCTAGGCACTGGTAAGGCACTAGTTAGGCACTGGCTAGGCACTGGCTAGGCACTGGCTACGCACTGGCTAGACACAAGATAGACACTGGCTGGACACTGGCTAGACACTGACTAGGCACTGGCTAGACTCTGGCTAGACACTGGCTAGGCACTAGCTAGGCACTGGCTAGGCACTGGCTAGGCACTGGCTCGGCACTGGTTAGGCACTGGCTAGGCACTGGTAAGGCTCTGGCTAGGCACAGGCTAGGCACTGGCTAGGCACTGGGAAGACACTTGCTGGACACTGGCTAGGCACTGGCTAGGCACTGGCTAGACACTGGCTAGACACTGGCTAGACACTGGCTAGACACTGGCTAGGCACTGGCTAGACACTGGCTAGGCACTGGCTAGGCACTGGCTAGGCACTGGCTAGGCACTGGCTAGGCACTGGCTAGACACTGGCTAGGCACTGGCAAGGCACCGGTTAGGCACTGGCTAGGCACTGGCTAGGCACTGGCTAGACACTGGCTAGGCACTGGCTAGACTCTGGCTAGGCACTGGCTGGACACTGGCTAGACACTGGCTAGACACTGGCTAGACACTGGCTAGACACTGGCTAGCACACTGGCTGGACACTGGCTAGACACTGGCTAGGCACTGGCTAGACACTGGCTAGACACTGGCTAGACACTGGCTAGGCACTGGCTAGGCACTGGCTAGGCACTGGCTAGGCACTGGCTAGGCACTGGCTAGGCACTGGCTAGGCACTGGCTAGGCACTGGCTGGCAGGCACTGGCTAGGCACTGGCTAGGCACTGGCTAGGCACTGGCTAGGCACTGGCTAGGCACTGGCTAGGCACTGGCTAGGCACTGGCTAGGCACTGGCTAGGCACTGGCTAGGCACTGGCTAGGCACTGGCTAGGCACTGGCTAGGCACTGGCTAGACACTGGCTAGGCACTGGCTAGACACTGGCTAGGCACTGGCTAGGCACTGGCTAGGCACTGGTTAGGCACTGGCTAGACACTGGCTAGGCACTGGCTGGGCACTGGCTAGACACTGGCTAGGCACTGGCTAGACACTGGCTAGACACTGGCTAGACACTGGCTAGACACTGGCTAGACACTGGCTGGACACTGGCTAGACACTGGCTAGGCACTGGCTAGACACTGGCTAGGCACTGGCTAGGCACTGGCTAGACACTGGCTAGGCACTGGCTAGACACTGGCTAGACACTGGCTAGACACTGGCTAGACACTGGCTAGACACTGGCTAGGCACTGGCTAGACACTGGCTAGGCACTGGCTAGGCACTGGCTAGGCACTGGCTAGGCACTGGCTAGGCACTGGCTAGGCACTGGCTAGGCACTGGCTAGGCACTGGCTAGACACTGGCTAGGCACTGGCTAGGCACTGGCTAGGCACTGGCTAGGCACTGGCTAGGCACTGGCTAGGCACTGGCTAGGCACTGGCTAGGCACTGGCTAGGCACTGGCTAGGCACTGGCTAGACACTGGCTAGGCACTGGCTAGACACTGGCTGGACACTGGCTAGACACTGGCTAGGCACTGGCTAGACACTGGCTAGGCACTGGCTAGGCACTGGCTAGACACTGGCTAGGCACTGGCTAGGCACTGGCTAGGCACTGGCTAGGCACTGGCTAGGCACTGGCTAGGCACTGGCTAGGCACTGGCTAGACACTGGCTAGACACTGGCTAGACACTGGCTGGACACTGGCTAGACACTGGCTAGACACTGGCTAGACACTGGCTGGACACTGGCTAGACACTGGCTAGGCACTGGCTAGACACTGGCTAGGCACTGGCTAGACACTGGCTAGGCACTGGCTAGGCACTGGCTAGGCACTGGCTAGGCACTGGCTAGGCACTGGTTAGGCACTGGCTAGGCACTGGTTAGGCACTGGCTAGGCACTGGCTAGGCACTGGCTAGGCACTGGCAAGACACTGGCTAGACACTGGCTAGGCACTGGCTAGGCACTGGCTAGACACTGGCTAGACACTGGCTAGACACTGGCTAGACACTGGCTAGACACTGGCTGGACACTGGCTAGACACTGGCTAGACACTGGCTAGGCACTGGCTAGACACTGGCTAGGCACTGGCTAGGCACTGGCTAGGCACTGGCTAGGCACTGGCTAGGCACTGGCTAGACACTGGCTAGGCACTGGTTTGGCACTGGTTAGACACTGCCTAGGCACTGGCTAGACACTGGCTAGGCACTGGCTGGACACTGGCTAGACACTGGCTAGACACTGGCTGGACACTGGCTAGACACTGGCTGGACACTGGCTAGACACTGACTAGGCACTGGCTAGACACTGGCTAGGCACTGGCTAGACACTGGCTAGACACTGGCTAGACACTGGCTGGACACTGGCTAGACACTGGCTAGACACTGGCTAGACACTGGCTAGGCACTGGCTAGACACTGGCTAGGCACTGGCTAGGCACTGGCTAGGCACTGGCTAGGCACTGGCTAGACACTGGCTAGGCACTGGCTAGGCACTGGCTAGGCACTGGCTAGGCACTGGCTAGGCACTGGCTAGACACTGGCTAGGCACTGGCTAGGCACTGGCTAGGCACTGGCTAGGCACTGGCTAGGCACTGGCTAGACACTGGCTAGGCACTGGCTAGACTCTGGCTAGGCACTGGCTGGACACTGGCTAGACACTGGCTAGACACTGGCTGGACACTGGCTAGACACTGGCTGGACACTGGATAGACACTGGCTGGACACTGGCTAGACACTGACAAGGCACTGGCTAGACTCTGGCTACGCACTGGCTAGACACTGGCTAGGCACAAACTAGGCACTGGCTAGGCACTGGCTAGGCACTGGCTAGGCACTGGCTCGGCACTGGTTAGGCACTGGCTAGGCACTGGTTAGGCTCTGGCTAGGCACTGGCTAGGCACTGGCTAGGCACTGGCAAGACACTGGCTAGACACTGGCTAGGCACTGGCTAGGCACTGGCTAGACACTGGCTAGACACTGGCTAGACACTGGCTAGACACTGGCTAGACACTGGCTGGACACTGGCTAGACACTGGCTGGACACTGGCTAGACACTGGCTAGACACTGGCTAGACACTGGCTAGGCACTGGCTAGGCACTGGCTAGGCACTGGCTAGGCACTGGTTTGGCACTGGCTAGACACTGGCTAGGCACTGGTTTGGCACTGGTTAGACACTGCCTAGGCACTGGCTAGACTCTGGCTAGGCACTGGCTGGACACTGGCTAGACACTGGCTAGACACTGGCTGGACACTGGCTAGACACTGGCTGGACACTGGCTAGACACTGGCTAGGCACTGGCTAGGCACTGGCTAGACACTGGCTAGACACTGGCTAGACACTGGCTGGACACTGGCTAGACACTGGCTGGACACTGGCTAGACACTGGCTAGGCACTGGCTAGACACTGGCTAGGCACTGGCTAGGCACTGGTAAGGCACTGGTTAGGCACTGGCTAGGCACTGGCTAGGCACTGGCTAGGCACTGGCTAGACACAAGATAGACACTGGCTGGGCACTGGCTAGACACTGACTAGGCACTGGCTAGACACTGGCTAGACACTGGCTAGGCACTGGCTAGGCACTGGCTAGGCACTGGCTAGGCACTGGCTCGGCACTGGTTAGGCACTGGCTAGGCACTGGCTAGGCACTGGCTAGGCACTGGCTAGGCACTGGCTAGGCACTGGCTAGACACTGGCTGGACACTGGCTAGGCACTGGCTAGGCACTGGCTAGACACTGGCTAGGCACTGGCTAGGCACTGGCTAGGCACTGGCTAGGCACTGGCTAGGCACTGGCTAGGCACTGGCTAGGCACTGGTTAGGCACTGGCTAGGCACTGGCTAGGCACTGGCTAGGCACTGGCTAGGCACTGGCTAGGCACTGGCTAGGCACTGGCTAGGCACTGGCTAGGCACTGGCTAGGCACTGGTTAGGCACTGGCTAGGCACTGGCTAGGCACTGGCTAGACACTGGCTAGGCACTGGCTAGACTCTGGCTAGGCACTGGCTGGACACTGGCTAGACACTGGCTAGACACTGGCTGGACACTGGCTAGACACTGGCTGGACACTGGCTAGACACTGGCTAGACACTGGCTAGACACTGGCTAGGCACTGGCTAGACACTGGCTAGACACTGGCTAGGCACTGGCTAGGCACTGGCTAGGCACTGGCTAGGCACTGGCTAGGCACTGGCTAGGCACTGGCTAGGCACTGGCTAGGCACTGGCTAGGCACTGGCTAGGCACTGGCTAGGCACTGGCTAGGCACTGGCTAGGCACTGGCTAGGCACTGGCTAGGCACTGGCTAGGCACTGGCTAGACACTGGCTAGGCACTGGCTAGGCACTGGCTAGGCACTGGACACTGGCTAGGCACTGGCTAGGCACTGGCTAGGCACTGGCTAGGCACTGGCTAGGCACTGGCTAGGCACTGGCTAGGCACTGGCTAGGCACTGGCTAGACACTGGCTAGGCACTGGTTAGGCACTGGCTAGACACTGGCTAGGCACTGGCTAGACACTGGCTAGGCACTGGCTAGACACTGGCTAGGCACTGGCTAGACACTGGCTAGACACTGGCTAGACACTGGCTAGACACTGGCTAGACACTGGCTGGACACTGGCTAGACACTGGCTAGGCACTGGCTAGACACTGGCTAGGCACTGGCTAGACACTGGCTAGGCACTGGCTAGACACTGGCTGGACACTGGCTAGACACTGGCTGTACACTGGCTAGACACTGACTAGGCACTGGCTAGACACTGGCTAGGCACTGGCTAGGTACTGGTAAGGCACTGGTTAGGCACTGGCTAGGCACTGGCTACGCACTGGCTAGGCACTGGCTACGCACTGGCTAGACACAAGCTAGGCACTGGCAAGGCACCGGTTAGGCACGAGCTAGGCACTGGCTAGGCACTGGCTAGACACTGGCTAGGCACTGGCTAGACTCTGGCTAGGCACTGGCTGGACACTGGCTAGACACTGGCTAGACACTGGCTGGACACTGGCTAGACACTGGCTGGACACTGGCTAGACACTGGCTG
>JAECXB010000952.1:0-10001 GCA_018151435.1 Zaprionus africanus
CTATAACTAGGTTGTGTCTATCCTCAAATAAGCCTTTGTCTTGCCAGTTTTTATCCTGTGTTTTGCCTTTTTCTACCATGTGTCTAGCCTGTATCTAGCCTGGATCTAGCTAGTGTCTAGCCTGTGTCCATCCTATGTCTAGCCTGAGATTAGGTTGTGTCTAGCCTGCATTAAGCCTGTGTCGAGCCTGTTCTTATCTTGCGTTTTGCCTGTGCCCAGCTAGTGTCTAGCCAGTGCCTAGCTAGTGTCTAGCCAGTGTTTAGCCAGTCTCTAGCCAGTGCCTAGCCAGAGTCTAGCTAGTGCCTAGCCAGTGTCTAGCCAGTGCCTAGCCAGTGCCTAGCCAGTGCCTAGCCAGTGCCTAGCCAGTGCCTAGCCTGTGCCAAGCCAGTGCCTAACTAGTGTTTAGCCAGTGTCTAGCCAGTGTCTAGCCAGTGCCTAGCCAGTGCCTAACCAGTGCCTAGCTAGTGCCTAGCTAGTGCCTAGCCAGTGCCTAACCAGTGCCTAGCTAGTGCCTAGCCAGTGCCTAGCCAGTGCCTAGCCAGTGCCTTGCCAGTGTCTAGCCAGTGTCTAGCCAGTGTCTAGCCAGTGTCTAGCCAGTGCCTAGCCTGTGTCTAGCCTGTGTCTAGCCAGTGCCTAGCCAGTGCCTGGCTAGTGTCTAGCCAGTGTCTAGCCAGTGTCTAGCCAGTGTCTAGCCAGTGCCTAGCCAGTGTCTAGCCAGTGCCTAGCCGGTGTTTGGCCAGTGCCTAGCCAGTGCCTAGCCAGTGCCTAACCAGTGCCTAGCCAGTGCCTAACCAGTGCCTAGCCAGTGCCTTACCAGTGCCTAGCCAGTGCCTAGCCAGTGCCTAGCCAGTGCCTAGCCAGTGCCTAGCCAGTGTCTGGCCAGTGCCTAGCCAGTGCCTAGCCAGTGCCTAGCCAGTGTCTAGCCAGTGCCTAGCCAGTGTCTAGCCAGTGCCTAGCCAGTGCCTAGCCAGTGCCTAGCCAGTGTCTAGCCAGTGCCTAGCCAGTGTCTAGCCAGTGTCTTAGCCAGTGCCTAGCCAGTGCCTAGCCAGTGCCTAGCCAGTGTCTAGCCAGTGTCCTAGCCAGTGCCTAGCCAGTGCCTAGCCAGTGCCTAGCCAGTGCCTAGCCAGTGCCTAGCCAGTGCCTAGCCAGTGCCTAGCCAGTGCCTAGCCAGTGCCTAGCCAGTGCCTAGCCAGTGCCTAGCCAGTGCCTAGCCAGTGCCTAGCCAGTGCCTAGCCAGTGCCTAGCCAGTGCCTAGCCAGTGCCTAGCCAGTGCCTAGCCAGTGCCTAGCCAGTGCCTAGCCAGTGCCTAGCCAGTGCCTAGCCAGTGCCTAGCCAGTGCTTAGCCAGTGCCTAGCCAGTGCCTAGCCAGTGCCTGGCCAGTGTCTAGCCAGTGTCTAGCCAGTGTCTAGCCAGTGTCTAGCCAGTGCCTAGCCAGTGCCTAGCCAGTGCCTAGCCAGTGTCTAGCCAGTGTCTAGCCAGTGTCTAGCCAGTGTCTAGCTAGTGTCTACCCAGTGTCAAGCCTGTGTTTATCCTATGTCAAGCCTATAACTAGGTTGTGTCTATCCTTAAATAAGCCTTTGTCTTGCCAGTTTTTATCCTGTGTTTTGCCTTTTTCTACCATGTGTCTAGCCTGTATCTAGCCTGGATCTAGCTAGTGTCTAGCCTGTGTCCATCCTATGTCTAGCCTGAGATTAGGTTGTGTCTAGCCTGCATTAAGCCTGTGTCTAGCCTGTTCTTATCTTGCGTTTTGCCTGTGCCCAGCTAGTGTCTAGCCAGTGCCTAGCTAGTGTCTAGCCAGTGTTTAGCCAGTCTCTAGCCAGTGCCTAGGTCTAGCCAGTGCCTAGCCAGTGTCTAGCCAGTGCCTAGCCAGTGCTAGCCAGTGCCTAGCCAGTGCCTAGCCAGTGCCTAGCCAGTGCCTAGCCAGTGCCCAGCCAGTGCCTAGCCAGTGCCTAGCCAGTGCCTAGCCAGTGCCTAGCCAGTGCCTAGCCAGTGCCTAGCCAGTGCCTAGCCAGTGCCTAGCCAGTGCCTAGCCAGTGCCTAGCCAGTGCCTAGCCAGTGCCTAGCCAGTGCCTAGCCAGTGCCTAGCCAGTGTCTAGCCAGTGCCTAGCCAGTGCCTAGCCAGTGTCTAGCCAGTGCCTAGCCAGTGCCTAGCCAGTGCCTAGCCAGTGCCTAGCCAGTGTCTAGCCAGTGCCTAGCCAGTGTCTAGCCAGTGCCTAGCCAGTGCCTAGCCAGTGCCTAGCCAGTGTCTAGCCAGTGCCTAGCCAGTGTCTAGCCAGTGCCTAGCCAGTGTCTAGCCAGTGCCTAGCCAGTGCCTAGCCAGTGCCTAGCCAGTGTCTAGCCAGTGCCTAGCCAGTGCCTAGCCAGTGCCTAGCCAGTGCCTAGCCAGTGCCTAGCCAGTGCCTAGCCAGTGCCTAGCCAGTGCCTAGCCAGTGCCTAGCCAGTGCCTAGCCAGTGTCTAGCCAGTGCCTAGCTAGCCAGTGTCTAGCCAGTGCCTAGCCAGTGCCTAGCCAGTGCCTAGCCAGTGCCTAGCCAGTGCCTAGCCAGTGCCTAGCCAGTGCCTAGCCAGTGTCTAGCCAGTGCCTAGCCAGTGTCTAGCCAGTGTCCTAGCCAGTGCCTAGCCAGTGCCTAGCCAGTGCCTAGCCAGTGCCTAGCCAGTGTTCAGCCAGTGCCTAGCCAGTGCCTAGCCAGTGCCTAGCCAGTGCCTAGCCAGTGTCTAGCCAGTGCCTAGCCAGTGTTCTAGCCAGTGCCTAGCCAGTGTCTAGCCAGTGCCTAGCCAGTGCCTAGCCAGTGCCTAGCCAGTGCCTAGCCAGTGTCTAGCCAGTGTCTAGCCAGTGCCTAGCCAGTGCCTAGCCAGTGCCTAGCCAGTGCCTAGCCAGTGCCTAGCCAGTGCCTAGCCAGTGCCTAGCCAGTGCCTAGCCAGTGCCTAGCCAGTGTCTAGCCAGTGCCTGCAGCCAGTGCCTAGCCAGTGCCTAGCCAGTGCCTAGCCAGTGCCTAGCCAGTGCCTAGCCAGTGTCTAGCCAGTGTCTAGCCAGTGTCTAGCCAGTGCCTAGCCAGTGTCTAGCCAGTGTCTAGCCAGTGCCTAGCCAGTGCCTAGCCAGTGCCTAGCCAGTGCCTAGCCAGTGCCTAGCCAGTGCCTAGCCAGTGCCTAGCCAGTGCCTAGCCAGTGCCTAGCCAGTGCCTAGCCAGTGTCTAGCCAGTGCCTAGCCAGTGTCTAGCCAGTGTCTAGCCAGTGTCTAGCCAGTGCCTAGCCAGTGCCTAGCCAGTGCCTAGCCAGTGTCTAGCCAGTGCCTAGCCAGTGCCTAGCCAGTGCCTAGCCAGTGCCTAGCCAGTGCCTAGCCAGTGCCTAGCCAGTGCCTAGCCAGTGCCTAGCCAGTGCCTAGCCAGTGCCTAGCCAGTGCCTAGCCAGTGCCTAGCCAGTGCCTAGCCAGTGCCTAGCCAGTGTCTAGCCAGTGCCCAGCCAGTGCCTAGCCAGTGCCTAGCCAGTGCCTAGCCAGTGCCTAGCCAGTGCCTAGCCAGTGCCTAGCCAGTGCCTAGCCAGTGCCTAGCCAGTGCCTAGCCAGTGCCTAGCCAGTGCCTAGCCAGTGCCTAGCCAGTGCCTAGCCAGTGCCTAGCCAGTGCCTAGCCAGTGCCTAGCCAGTGCCTAGCCAGTGCCTAGCCAGTGCCTAGCCAGTGCCTAGCCAGTGCCTAGCCAGTGCCTAGCCAGTGCCTAGCCAGTGCCTAGCCAGGGCCTAGCCAGTGCCTAGCCAGTGTCTAGCCAGTGCCTAGCCAGTGCCTAGCCAGTGTCTAGCCAGTGCCTAGCCAGTGCCTGGCCAGTGTCTAGCCAGTGCCTAGCCAGTGCCTAGCCAGTGCCTAGCCAGTGCCTAGCCAGTGCCTAGCCAGTGCCTAGCCAGTGTCTAGCCAGTGCCTAGCCAGTGTCTAGCCAGTGCCCAGCCAGTGCCTAGCCAGTGCCTAGCCAGTGCCTAGCCAGTGCCTAGCCAGTGCCTAGCCAGTGCCTAGCCAGTGCCTAGCCAGTGCCTAGCCAGTGCCTAGCCAGTGCCTAGCCAGTGCCTAGCCAGTGCCCAGCCAGTGCCTAGCCAGTGCCTAGCCAGTGCCTAGCCAGTGCCTAGCCAGTGCCTAGCCAGTGCCTAGCCAGTGCCTAGCCAGTGCCTAGCCAGTGTCTAGCCAGTGCCTAGCCAGTGCCTAGCCAGTGCCTAGCCAGTGCCTAGCCAGTGTCTAGCCAGTGCCTAGCCAGTGTCTAGCCAGTGCCTAGCCAGTGCCTAGCCAGTGTCTAGCCAGTGCCTAGCCAGTGCCTAGCCAGTGCCTAGCCAGTGCCTAGCCAGTGCCTAGCCAGTGCCTAGCCAGTGCCTAGCCAGTGCCTAGCCAGTGCCTAGCCAGTGCCTAGCCAGTGCCTAGCCAGTGCCTAGCCAGTGCCTAGCCAGTGCCTAGCCAGTGCCTAGCCAGTGCCTAGCCAGTGCCTAGCCAGTGCCTAGCCAGTGCCTAGCCAGTGCCTAGCCAGTGCCTAGCCAGTGCCTAGCCAGTGTTTAGCCAGTGTCTAGCCAGTGTCTAGCCAGTGCCTAGCCAGTGTCTAGCCAGTGCCTAGCCAGTGCCTAGCCAGTGCCTAGCCAGTGCCTAGCCAGTGCCTAGCCAGTGCCTAGCCAGTGCCTAGCCAGTGCCTAGCCAGTGCCTAGCCAGTGCCTAGCCAGTGCCTAGCCAGTGCCTAGCCAGTGCCTAGCCAGTGCCCTAGCCAGTGCCTGGCCAGTGCCTAGCCAGTGCCTAGCCAGTGCCTAGCCAGTGTCTAGCCAGTGCCTAGCCAGTGTCTAGCCAGTGCCTAGCCAGTGCCTAGCCAGTGCCTAGCCAGTGCCTAGCCAGTGCCTAGCCAGTGCCTAGCCAGTGCCTAGCCAGTGCCTAGCCAGTGCCTAGCCAGTGCCTAGCCAGTGCCTAGCCAGTGCCTAGCCAGTGCCTAGCCAGTGCCTAGCCAGTGCCTAGCCAGTGCCTAGCCAGTGCCTAGCCAGTGCCTAGCCAGTGCCTAGCCAGTGCCTAGCCAGTGCCCAGCCAGTGCCTAGCCAGTGCCTAGCCAGTGTCTAGCCAGTGTCTAGCCAGTGCCTAGCCAGTGCCTAGCCAGTGCCTAGCCAGTGCCTAGCCAGTGCCTAGCCAGTGCCTGGCCGGTGCCTAGCCAGTGCCTAGCCAGTGCCTAGCCAGTGCCTAGCCAGTGCCTAGCCAGTGCCTAGCCAGTGCCTAGCCAGTGTCTAGCCAGTGCCTAGCCAGTGTCTAGCCAGTGCCTAGCCAGTGCCTAGCCAGTGCCTAGCCAGTGCCTAGCCAGTGCCTAGCCAGTGCCTAGCCAGTGTCTAGCCAGTGCCTAGCCAGTGCCTAGCCAGTGCCTAGCCAGTGCCTAGCCAGTGCCTAGCCAGTGCCTAGCCAGTGCTAGCCAGTGCCTAGCCAGTGCCTAGCCAGTGCCTAGCCAGTGCCTAGCCAGTGCAGCCAGTGTCTAGCCAGTGCCTAGCCAGTGCCTAGCCAGTGTCTAGCCAGTGCCCTAGCCAGTGCCTAGCCAGTGTCTAGCCAGTGCCTAGCCAGTGTCTAGCCAGTGCCTAGCCAGTGCCTAGCCAGTGCCTAGCCAGTGCCTAGCCAGTGCCTAGCCAGTGCCTAGCCAGTGTCTAGCCAGTGCCTAGCCAGTGCCTAGCCAGTGCCCAGCCAGTGCCTAGCCAGTGCCTAGCCAGTGCCTCCAGCCAGTGCCTAGCCAGTGCCTAGCCAGTGCCTAGCCAGTGCCTAGCCAGTGCCTAGCCAGTGCCTAGCCAGTGTCTAGCCAGTGCCTAGCCAGTGCCTAGCCAGGCCAGCCAGTGCCTAGCCAGTGCCTAGCCAGTGCCTAGCCAGTGCCTAGCCAGTGCCTAGCCAGTGCCTAGCCAGTGCCTAGCACAGTGCCTAGCCAGTGCCTAGCCAGTGCCTAGCCAGTGCCTAGCCAGTGCCTAGCCAGTGCCTAACCAGTGTCTAGCCAGTGCCTAGCCAGTGCCTAGCCAGTGCTAGTGCCTAGCCAGTGCCTAGCCAGTGCCTAGCCATGCCAGTGCCTAGCCAGTGCCTAGCCAGTGCCTAGCCAGTGCCTAGCCAGTGCCTAGCCAGTGCCTAGCCAGTGCCTAGCCAGTGCCTAGCCAGTGCCCAGCCAGTGCCTAGCCAGTGTCTAGCCAGTGCCTAGCCAGTGCCTAGCCAGTGTCCAGTTCTAGCCAGTGCCCAGCCAGTGCCTAGCCAGTGCCTAGCCAGTGCCTAGCCAGTGTCTAGCCAGTGCCTCAGCCAGTGCCTAGCCAGTGTCTAGCCAGTGCCTAGCCAGTGCCTAGCCAGTGCCTAGCCAGTGCCTAGCCAGTGCCTAGCCAGTGCCTAGCCAGTGTCTAGCCAGTGCCTAGCCAGTGTCTAGCCAGTGCCTAGCCAGTGCCTAGCCAGTGCCTAGCCAGTGCCTAGCCAGTGTCTAGCCAGTGCCTAGCCAGTGCCTAGCCAGTGTGCCTAGCCAGTGCCTAGCCAGTGCCTAGCCAGTGTCTAGCCAGTGCCTAGCCAGTGCCTAACCAGTGCCTAGCCAGTGCCTAGCCAGTGCTCAGCCAGTGCCTACGTGTGCCTAGCCAGTGTCTAGCCAGTGCCTAGCCAGTGCCTAGCCAGTGCCTAGCCAGTGCCTAGCAGCCAGTGCCTAGCCAGTGCCTAGCCAGTGCCCAGCCAGTGCCTAGCCAGTGCCTGCTAGCCAGTGCCTAGCCAGTGCCTGCCAGCCAGTGCCTAGCCAGTGTCTAGCCAGTGCCTAGCCAGTGCCTAACCAGTGCCTAGCCAGTGCCTAGCCAGTGTCCTTAGCCAGTGCCTAGCCAGTGTCCAGCCAGTGGCCAGTGCCTAGCCAGTGTCTAGCCAGTGTCTAGCCAGTGTCTAGCCAGTGCCTAGCCAGCCTAGTCAGTGCCTAGCCAGTGTCTAGCCAGTGCCTAGCCAGTGCCTAGCCAGTGCCTAGCCAGTGCCTAGCCAGTGCCTAGCCAGTGTCTAGCCAGTGTCTAGCCAGTGCCTAGCCAGTGTCTAGCCAGTGCCTAGCCAGTGTCTAGCCAGTGTCTAGCCAGTGCCTAGCCAGTGCCTAGCCAGTGCCTAGCCAGTGCCTAGCCAGTGTCTAGCCAGTGCCTAGCCAGTGCCTAGCCAGTGCCTAGCCAGTGCCTAGCCAGTGCCTAGCCAGTGCCTAGCCAGTGCCTAGCCAGTGCCTAGCCAGTGCCTAGCCAGTGCCTAGCCAGTGCCTAGCTAGTGCCTAGCCAGTGTCTAGCCAGTGCCTAGCCAGTGCCTAGCCAGTGCCTAGCCAGTGCCCAGCCAGTGCCTAGCCAGTGCCTAGCCAGTGTCTAGCCAGTGCCTAGCCAGTGTCTAGCCAGTGCCTAGCCAGTGCCTAGCCAGTGCCTAGCCAGTGCCTAGCCAGTGCCTAGCCAGTGCCTAGCCAGTGTCCAGCCAGTGTCTAGCCAGTGCCTAGCCAGTGTCTAGCCAGTGCCTAGCCAGTGCCTAGCCAGTGCCTAGCCAGTGTCCAGCCAGTGCCTAGCCAGTGCCTAGCCAGTGCCTAGCCAGTGTCTAGCCAGTGCCTAGCCAGTGTCTAGCCAGTGCCTAGCCAGTGCCTAGCCAGTGTCTAGCCAGTGCCTAGCCAGTGTCTAGCCAGTGCCCTAGCCAGTGCCCAGCCAGTGTCTAGCCAGTGCCTAGCCAGTGCCTAGCCAGTGTCTAGCCAGTGCCTAGCCAGTGCCTAGCCAGTGCCTAGCCAGTGCCTAGCCAGTGCCTAGCCAGTGCCTAGCCAGTGCCTAGCCAGTGCCTAGCCAGTGTCTAGCCAGTGTCTAGCCAGTGTCTAGCCAGTGCCTAGCCAGTGCCTAGCCAGTGCCTAGCCAGTGTCTAGCCAGTGCCTAGCCAGTGTCTAGCCAGTGCCTAGCCAGTGTCTAGCCAGTGCCTAGCCAGTGTCTAGCCAGTGCCTAGCC
Source organism: Zaprionus africanus (assembly GCA_018151435.1). NCBI lineage: Eukaryota > Metazoa > Arthropoda > Insecta > Diptera > Drosophilidae > Zaprionus > Zaprionus africanus. The sequence continues at coordinate 7,929 of JAECXB010000952.1, forward strand.
AGTGTCTAGCCAGTGCCTAGCCAGTGCCTAGCCAGTGTGCCTAGCCAGTGCCTAGCCAGTGCCTAGCCAGTGTCTAGCCAGTGCCTAGCCAGTGTCTAGCCAGTGCCTAGCCAGTGCCTAGCCAGTGCCTAGCCAGTGCCTAGCCAGTGTCTAGCCAGTGTCTAGCCAGTGCCTAGCCAGTGTCTAGCCAGTGCCTAGCCAGTGCCTAGCCAGTGTCTAGCCAGTGCCTAGCCAGTGCCTAGCCAGTGCCTAGCCAGTGCCTAGCCAGTGTCTAGCCAGTGTCTAGCCAGTGTCTAGCCAGTGTCTAGCTAGTGTCTACCCAGTGTCAAGCCTGTGTTTATCCTATGTCAAGCCTATAACTAGGTTGTGTCTATCCTTAAATAAGCCTTTGTCTTGCCAGTTTTTATCCTGTGTTTTGCCTTTTTCTACCATGTGTCTAGCCTGTATCTAGCCTGGATCTAGCTAGTGTCTAGCCTGTGTCCATCCTATGTCTAGCCTGAGATTAGGTTGTGTCTAGCCTGCATTAAGCCTGTGTCTAGCCTGTTCTTATCTTGCGTTTTGCCTGTGCCCAGCTAGTGTCTAGCCAGTGCCTAGCTAGTGTCTAGCCAGTGTTTAGCCAGTCCCTAGCCAGTGCCTAGCCAGTGTCTAGCCAGTGCCTAGCCAGTGTCTAGCCAGTGCCTAGCCAGTGTCTAGCCAGTGCCTAGCCAGTGTCTAGCCAGTGCCTAGCCAGTGTCTAGCCAGTGCCTGGCCAGTGCCTAGCCAGTGCCTAGCCAGTGCCTAGCCAGTGCCTAGCCAGTGCCTAGCCAGTGCCTAGCCAGTGCCTAGCCAGTGCCTAGCCAGTGCCTAGCCAGTGCCTAGCCAGTGCCTAGCCAGTGCCTAGCCAGTGCCTAGCCAGTGCCTAGCCAGTGCCTAGCCAGTGTCTAGCCAGTGCCTAGCCAGTGTCTAGCCAGTGCCTAGCCAGTGTCTAGCCAGTGTCTAGCCAGTGCCTAGCCAGTGCCTAGCCAGTGCCCAGCCCAGTGCCAGCCAGTGTCTAGCCAGTGCCTAGCCAGTGTCTGGCCAGTGCCTAGCCAGTGTCTAGCCAGTGCCTAGCCAGTGTCTAGCCAGTGCCTAGCCAGTGCCTAGCCAGTGCCTAGCCAGTGCTTAGCCAGTGTCTAGCCAGTGCCTAGCCAGTGTCTAGCCAGTGTCTAGCCAGTGTCTAGCCAGTGTCTAGCCAGTGCCTGGCCAGTGTCTAGCCAGTGCCTAGCCAGTGTCTGGCCAGTGCCTAGCCAGTGTCTAACCAGTGCCTAGCCAGTGCCTAGCCAGTGTCTAGCCAGTGCTCTAGCCAGTGCCTAGCCAGTGTCTAGCCAGTGCCTAGCCAGTGTCTAGCCAGTGTCTAGCCAGTGTCTAGCCAGTGTCTAGCCAGTGCCTAGCCAGTGTCTGACCAGTGTCTAGCCAGTGTCCAAGCCAGTGCGCTAGCAACAGTGTCTAGCCAGTGTCTGGCCAGTGCCTAGCCTGTGTCTGGCCAGTGCCTAGCCAGTGTCTAACAGTGTCTAGCCAGTGTCTAGCCAGCATCTAGCCAGTGCCTCACCAGTGCCTAGCCAGTGCCTTGCCAGTGCTAGCCAGTGTGTAGCCAGTGTCTGGCAAGTGTCTAGCCAGTTTCTCAGCCAGTGTCTAGCCAGTGTCTAGCCTGTGTCTAGCCAGTGCCTAGCCAGTGCCTGGCTAGTGTCTAGCCAGTGTCACAGCCAGTATCAATGTCCAGTGCTCAGCCAGTGCCCTAGCCAGTGTCTAGCCAGTGCCTAGCCGGTGCCTGGCCAGTGCCTTCCAGCCACTGCCTACTGGCCAGCGCCTAACCAGTCCGTCCTAGCCCAGTGCCTAGGCCAGTGCCTAGCCAGTGCCTGGCCAGTGCCTAGCCAGTGCCTAGCCAGTGCCTAGCCAGTGTCCAGCCAGTGCTCTAGCCAGTGGTCTAGCCAGTGCCTAGCTAGAGCCTAGCCAGTGCCTAGGCAGTGCCTAGCCAGTGATCCAGCCGGTGTCTAGCCAGTGTCTAGCCTGTGTCTAGCTAGTGTCTACCCAGTGTCTGGCCTGTGTCTAGCCAGT
>JAECXB010000953.1:0-20655 GCA_018151435.1 Zaprionus africanus
TCGTTCGGTTACATTGCTAAAGAAAAGTGCCAAAAATAACTCAAGTGTTTGCTGAGCTACAGTGGGCACTGGCTAAGGGAGCAGAGGAGCTTGAAGGCACTAAGAGAGAAACAGTAATAGAGGTAGAAAGAGAGAGAAGAAGAGAGAGAGAGAGATGGGAGACATAGAGAGACAGAGACACCGAAGAGAGAGAATGAGAAGAAGAAAGGAGAGAGACAGGAAATTGTAAAGTTGAAAAGGCAAATCGAAGGTTTTTATATGAAGAGTGTTAAGTAAAGTGAGACATAGTAATATATATACAAAATACTATTTAATTCTCTACTATTATCTTACTAATATTGGAACAATCGGTGGATATAAACACCTGTAAGAGTGTAGACTTTTTTTGCCTTGTCGAAGTTATCCTTTTTTCTATTCTCATTGTCTTTTTGGCTTCACTTAGTCAGACTTTACTTTGCCTGGCTCTCTCTCTTTTTCTCTTCCTCTGCCTCAGCCTCTGTCTCAGTTCTCTTCTTCCTCTATCTCTCCTCCCACTCCTACAACCCCTCCATCATCTCCATCTTCGTCTGCCTCGTGCCACCACTTGACAATTGTCGTATCCGCTTGCCGTCGCTTGACAAGAGTCTGCCTCTTCCTGCTGCTCTTCTTGCTCCTTCTTCTCCTTCTCTTTCCCTACTTGGCATCTCTTTTGTGTCCGGCTTCCGTTGCAGCAGTTTGTTGTCATCTGGTGTCATTTGTCACGTGCCGCGCTGAGATGTGCAGCTTCAGCTTCAGCTTCAGCTGAGACGTTGCTGCAACTTGAGAGCGCGCTCGCGCTGAGTTTATTCTTGGCATCATTAAGCGACGGCGATAACACTTAACACACTTACACACACACACACTCGCACACTCTCACTCACACACATTGCCCATTAAAATGCAAATTTCTAGTGGTCACGTGATGCATTGCAGCAGCAACAACAACAACAACAACAACTAAGCTGAACAACACTTTCGCTTTCGCTTTCGTTTTTTGTTTTCGCTTTCCGCGCGACATTTTGGGTCAGTTGTCTCATTTATTTGCAGCTTTTCAGCTTGATTTATAGCAGCCAGACAGTGACAGAGAGCGAGAGAGAGAAAGAGAGAGAGGGAGAGAGGGGATAGAACAGTTACAAGTTTTTGTCTGCGTATGATTACCGTCAACGCGGCGTATGCGTAATGAGCGCGAGCTGTTAAGCGATTTGAGTTGACTGAGTGTGAGGGAGAGGAAAAAAGAAGGGATGAGGAGAGGGAAAAGGAGAAGTAGAGAGAAGAAAGGGAAGAAGGAGGGAATGCAGAAGAAGAAGAAAGGCAGAAGAAACGGTGGTAGAGGGGGTGTCAGAAGGAGATAAAGAAGGGATGCACAAGGGCAAGAAGCAGTAGAATCACAAGGAGAAGAAGCAAAGGTCGCAGAAGATGAATATAAAAAAAGGAAAAATGATAAACATAAAGATGAAGGGGATTCGAATAAGAAGACGAAAATGAAGAATAACATTAAGGGAAGAAGAGAAGGAGAAGAGAAGGAAGAAGAAGAGAAGAAGATGAGAAAACAAAGAAAAGGAGAGGAGAAGTAGAAGAGAAGAAAAATAAGACTGCCAACAAGAAGAATACGAGAATAAAGAAAAAGATGGAGATGAAGATGATGAATTGGAAGAGGAAGAAGAAGAAGAAGACGAAGACAACGATGAAATAAAGACGATCAAGAAGATGACAATGAAGGAAAACTGGAAAAGGCGAATGTAGAAGACGAAGACGAGAAAACAAGAGAGAAGAAGAAGAAGATGAAGAAGAGATTACGTTAAAAAAGGCCTAGAAAAAGAATAAGAATAAATAAGTTAAAGAAGAAGGGAAAGAAGACTTCGAAATGAAGCAAAGAGGAAGAAAAGATAAAAAGCTGGGGTGCAAGCAAAGCTACGAAAATGAGAGGAAGACCGAAAAGACAAGAGGAAGAAGAAGACAGAATCAGAGTTGTAGAAAGCAGGGAAAGGGAGATAATAGACAGAGAAGACAATAGAGTAAACAAAATGAAAAGAGGAGCAAAGAATAGAAGGAAAAAACAACAGAAAAAAAATATATATTTAAAAAAAAAGGAAGAAAAAGATGAATAGGTAGAAAAGAAAAAGAAAAGAAAGAAAAGGGAGAAGAAGAAGCTAAAGCAGAAGCAGTAGGAGGAGCAGTAGCAATAAAGACAGCAAAGAAAAGCACAAAACGAAGAGCAGAAAATGAGCTCAGCTCAGATTGCGATAATTATGGAGGCCGGAAACGAAGCAAGGACTAAGCTGATGCCTATCAAGCGCATGTGTGAGTGTAAGAGAATGTGTGTGCAGGGTGTGTATGTGTGTAAGGCAGTTTGTGAAAGGGTGTATAAGCATGGGAGTATATGTGTCGGGTGTGTGCGAATTGAAATCCTTTGGCAATTGCAATTGCTTTTCAATCGAGTCGCCTTCGTTTGCCTCAATTTGATTTCCGCTGCTGGCAGACAATTTTACAGCTTTCCCTGCACTTCCCCCCAACATCCCTTACCCCTCTCCCTTTACTAACTCCTCTCCTGCGCACTGCCATCAATTGAATGCCAGAGTTACCTTTTGTTTGCCCCATCAAAGTCAGCAACTTGTCTAATGACTGCAATTTGATACGCTTATCAATGATTCAATGTGCGCAGTTGCCAATCAGCTCGAGGCGCAGAGGAAGGAGCAGCAAAAGGGGGAGAAGGAGTGGGAAATAGAGGAGTAATAGAAGGAGTAGCAGTACTGCCTGCTAGGGTTGCCTTGCCACTGCACTTAACTTGACGCTAAGCAGCTAGTTAAACGCAATCTCTGCCGCGCTGCTTGACGGGATTTGCTGCCACGCAATTTAATTTCACTCTTCTTCTTTTCTTCTTCTTCTTCTTGCCACACATATACATAGCACGCGGCAGTTTTGTGCTCTACCAATTAGCAAGGGCCATAAATTCTCGCAGCTACGCCTGGTGGCAGCTGGAGCAGGAGGAGATACTGGAGGAGGAGCAGCATGTGGACGCCAGCTGGCTGGCCGCAATGGCAAATGAATATCAGGTACGAAAGGCACTTAGCATCCACAGACACAGCACAGATAGGTAGCCCTACCCCTCCCCCTCCCCTCTTCCTTTCCCTTCCCCACCTCCTCCCTCTCTCCCTTCAAGCAGACAAACATAAATCACGCGCAGTTTTCTTTGCCTTGTTGCCTCAATGTTTTTCGCTTTCTTTGCCGCGCATTTTTAACTTTTCGGCTCTGCTGGAGCAGGAGCAGCACGTGACCACGCTTCATTGCGCGCCAGGACCCTGCACTAATCGCTGTACAAGAGCAGGAACAAAGGGGGAGCAGGAGGAGCAGGAGGAACAGCAGCTGAACAATGCAGGAAATCGAGAAGTTGCGCAGCGATTTTATGTTTACATAAGGAAGTGAGGAGGGAGAGAGCAAGGGGAAGAGGTGGAAAGCAGAGAAGGGAAAGGCAAAAGGTGCAAGCTGCAGTTAAGAAGAGAGGGAAAAAGAGAAAGAGGTAGTGAGAGGGAGAGGAAGAGAGAGAGAAGCTGCCTAGGCTACCTTAAGCATTTCTTGTCAATATATTTCATATGCGCTTTCTTTAACTGTCTCTCTGCCTCTTTCCCTCCTTCCACCTCCTCCCCATTACCTTTTCTTGTTGTCTCCTGTTTCTTTAGCTCTTCAGCTCTTTACTCTTTAGTCTTCTTTTCTTCCTCCAATTGGAATCTATGATATGCACCGCATAACGCCAAACCTTAATCGTTGCTATTGAATATTTATTGTCAGGCAAGCTTCTCTGCCCTCTCTCTCTCTTCTCTCTCGTTTACTCCTTCTCCCACCCTTCCTTGGTCATTTGCAAGTCCCTTTAGTTTTCAACAATTTTGCAGTTGCCCGTGCTGCGAGGGTTGCCCCAACAGTTTCTAATTATTGTCGGCGCATAAATGCGTCGTCAAGCTGGAGTTGAGACTGCAGGGGGAAGGAGAAGTGTGGCCTTTCCTCGAGCATTTACCAACAAATTCTAATATTTTTCGCCACTGGGGAAATTGCAGCAGGGCACCCTACCTCTTCACTTGTCTCTTTTCCCCCCCTTGTTGTTGCTGTTGCTGTGCAGCAGTTGCCAAGCGACGCGTCTGTCCATGCGGCTTGTGCCATGTGCTGCGTGTGCTAAAGGGAAGAGAAGGGGAAGAGAAGGGAGAGAGGAGGACCAACAGAGAGAGGGAGGGAAAGAGAGAAATGGAGAGTGAGTAGTATGAAGTGCAGCTACAGGAGTAGGGAAGAGAGGGAAAGGGACTGTGGGAGGGGAACAGCTGCTTTCAGTTTTTCGATTGTCGAAAAATAATGCAAATTTTTTGAATAGCAAATAGAGAGTGAAAGGGAGGGGAGTGGTAACAGGCAGAGTTTAAAGAGAGGGTACATGGAAAAAAGAGTGTAGAGTGAGCAGGGAGAGATGCAGAGGGAAGAGAGGAGATATAAATTAAAGACGGGTTAAATTAAGTTTTCTGCTTTTAATTTCTTAAATGATCGACTTCAAATGCCGGATTACTTTAAATTAGAAACTTTCAAAATGAGAAAGTTTCTTGGAACAATTCAATCTATAACACGCTATAGAATATTAACATATTGTAGGCTATGCATAGTGTATGTTGTATAAAATGTAGGGTATGCACAGTATACGGTACCCTCGGTGTAGAATATATTTAGTGTAGGTTCTGACATGGAGTAGGAAATTCAAAGTGTAGAGTATGCATACTGGAGGGGAATACGCGGTGAAGGGTATATAGAGTGTAGCGTAGACATAAGGCAGAGTACTCACAGTGTACAGTGTATGTGCATGGTATACAATGTATGAGGTATACATAGTATAGGGTACCCACAGTCTAGAGTATATGTACATAGTGAATGGTAAACATAGTGTAGGGTGTATATACTGTAGGGTATGCACAGGGTTAAGTATCCATAGTGTAGGGTATACATAAATAGTGTACAGTTTATAAAGTGTACGGTTCGCAGAGTGTAGGGTATGCATACTTTAGGTATACGCGCAGTGTAGGGTATATGTAATGTAGGGTACACAGAGTGTAAGATATTGGATGTTGGGAATTTGGTATTGCTTTATTTGTATTGTCAGCAAAGTTCGTGTAGGGTACACTGGAGCTTCCATTGCGTACCTATACCCAGCCTTGTCTGTGTAGAGTATACAAGCTACGCCTTGGCCGGCAGCGTATTTGCCATTCGTCTAGTGCCGTCTGCAAGTCAAAAAGCTGCCAAGTTGCTAGGTTACAGTCCAAGTAAGGGAAAGAGGGATGCAGAGTAGGAGCGGGAAAGAGAGATGAAGTGCGAAAGGGAGAGGGAGAGAGAGAGGGAGAGTGGGCAAAGATCCACCAGGGATTACTTTGCTTAATTCAACTGCAAATGAAAAGTGTTTGTTCAGTAAATTCAATCTGCCTCGTCGTCGTCTTGTTGACGTTGTCATTACGCCGCCTCCAACTGCGTTTCTTCCCCTCTACCTCCCTCTCTTCCCCTCACCCTCTCTCCCCAACTGACTGTGCTTCTTTTCTTGTTGCTGGTTATGGTTATGCTGCCAGTGCTGCTCCAAGGGTATCAGGCTCAGCGCCCTGTGCCGAGTTCATCAAAGCGTAATCTGCACAAAATGGCGGCATTTCCTCAAGAATAAGAAGTGGCACCGGCACCGGCAACGCAAGAAAAAAAGGGCAGCAACTTTAAGCCAACTATGCGCGCTTGGATACTGCGTCCTTCTAAAGCGCCTCGAGAGCGGGCCCCTCGTCTAATGGAGTCATAATTCTTCAGCTCGTTAGCAGCAAATACAGCAAATACATGCAAGCACGAGGATGTATGCTCCCCTCCCCCCTCTCCTGTCTAACTGCCTGAGTGCCGAAAAAACGAAGGACAAGAGGTGGGGGGGGGGAGAGTGGAGATGCCAGACATTTTTGCGTTTGCTTCACATTTTTGGCATACCTCGCATATTTTATAGGGGCCAGGGTAGACGGAGTGTGTGGAGAGATGTATGGGAGGTGACTAAAGTAAACTGTGCACTTAGTTATGTGGATATATATGGCATATATATTCGTGAACTGCAACAGTATTGAGTTGAGAAAGCAAAGTACTTCAATAGTGGAGAAATGGACTTGATATTAATCATTAAATGTATGTCAATATACATAAAACTTTACATACTATAATATAGGTTATATATAGTCCTATACTGCATCAGCATTAAGTACACATAGTTGCTTTAAAGAAAGAAACGAATATATACCTCTTTGTTCGCAGTATAAAGCATGAATACTTTGTTATAAACTCTTTTTGTTCGTATTTTAATCTTATTAAGTATCACTTAACCCAACTCTATTTGATATTATCCTAACCTTACCTTAACTTACCTAATAGAGGTTCAGAAATATCGATGTTTGCTGAGGTTTTTCATACGAAACATCGCTGTTTATCGATGTGACATCGATGCTTCTGTAACTCTATTACCTAACCTAACCTTACCAAAGCTTACCTAACCTTACCTAACCTTACCTAATCTTACTTAACCCTACCTAACCTTACCCAACCTTACCTAACCTTACCTTACCATACATAGCCTTATCAAACCTTACCTAACCTGACCTAACCTAACCTTATATATTCCTGAACTATATTTGCCTAAAACATCAGCACATCAGAAGCTAATACCAATCCCGAACTATATACTCTTTATAAATAATTATATATGTTATATATTCCTAAACTGAATCAGCACTGAATTCAAATTGTTGTTTATAACCAATAATATACAGACAGATATGACAAACCTCTTTGCATACAGCTCAAAGCACAACAAAATCAGTAAATACTTCATACTTTATATAAACTATATATATTCATGAACTGCATCAAAGTTGAGTATATAAAACGTATTTCTTAGAGCTCTAAGTCTAACTCTCATATCTAAGTGCAACTCCCAGCTGGCAACTCTCAGCAGGCACACAAAGTCAGCTCTTTCTTTTACTTAAGACCCACAAAGACTTATCAAATGTACAGGGTATTTACCAGTCAGTCTTCCATCTATCTAACTGCCATCCTTTTCAAGGTTCCTTAAGCCTTTTTGCTTGGCGTCTTGGGCCGCCCAAAACTGACAAGTTGCTTAATTGAAAAGTGTTTTGTGCGGATTGCTCACCTGAATGCCTGCACCGCTCACTGTCTCCCTCCCTCTCTCACTCGCTCCCTCTTCCTCTCCCTCTCTCTTCCCTCCCCCCGCTAGCTGCTGACGTTTGCATTCGATAATTTGCCTTTATTTACGCGCAAAATAAACGAGGAGCCGACAATTTTTCAAGGGTCTTCCGGCTTTTGCCACGCCTCTGTCGCCCTCCTCCCTCTCTTCCCCTCCCTTCCTCACTCTACTTCCCCCTGCCACCCCCTTTGGAGCTGCCCGCTTTCATTGCTTCCTCATGCCTGCCATAAATAATTATGTTATCTTAGATATCTCTCCCTCAGCTGCGATTTCGTTGCTGCCACGCCCCCTCCCTCCCCTCTGCCCGCCTCCAACTTCAACTTCTTTTACAATAATTATCACATTTTTCACACCGTCATTTTTCAAAATGTCAGCCAAGGTTTCTTGCTTGCCTTCGTCTTCTTTTGCTTTTTATACTTCATAATTAAGTAGACACTTGCCACGCCCCCCTCTCCTACGCCCACACTCTCACCCACACACAGGGAAACTGTCGCAATTTGCTGCTTTATGCTTTAAACGATAAGCGTTTTTTATGTATTTTTAATTAACTTTCATGTTGTGTTTGCCTGCCGCATAATCCCATCAAAATGGCAGCGTCTCTTCCTATCTCTCTCTCTCGCTTCCCCTCTCTCTCCTGCACTCGACAAATGGGCGACACTTATGGCTTAATCGGCGTCAAGTTACAGTCGCGTCTCAAGTGTTTGTCCGTCTAATTGCCAATTTTAATTAGCTAGTCCCATCGAGTCGCACTTCCCTTCTCTCTCCCTCCTTTAGCTCCCTCTCTCTCTCTCCCTCGTTTGGTCACTCGGCAGCTAATAAGATCGTTTAAATTTGGGCTGCAAATTTATAGAGTGCAGTTTGTCGACCCGCAGCAGAGCAGCGCAGCAGCAACGCAAACAGTGGCGCGTTTACCTTGCTGTGATTGTGCTGCCAGCGGAAGTGCAGTGAGCTGATAGCATTGCTTAGCCGGGCGAGGGTGGGCACTAAAGTTGGACAAAGATTTTATTTATTATTATTAGTATGATTACTAGTAATTATTATGTATTATTATAGTATAATATTATTATATTGTTTTTATATTATTATTAGCATTATTAGCAGTGTTTAAATTAACTAACAATTTTATTTAGATTTAAGTTTTTCCTAACCTTAAAAGTTCAACGTCAATGTTACTCAATATTTTTCCATTGAGTGATTTTTTAAAGCAGATACTCCTCTGTTGTCCCTTTCTGCCTCACGCAATGGTTTCCTGTGCCTGCAGCAGAGTTGAAGCATGGCTTTGAGTAATTGTCAATAGATGGCGTGATGTCGTTAAGTTCCCTCTCCATCTGCCATCTTCTACTTATTCTTATACAAATACTCAACCCACATCACTTCACTCACTTTTCTTTTCATTTACTCCCTCTTATACCTTCCAAAACTACTCAGCCCACTCTCGCACCGAGCGTCTCTTTATGCTTAGCACAACTCTGTACTCCAGCACCTGCTTATGTACCTGTAGCTATATAAAACATGGTCTTAACTCACCTTGTTTGCAGCAGCTTTCAATTAAGTTGCTATCGCTGTCGCTGCTGCTGCCGCTGCTCACTTTCCGTTTGTCTTGCTGCTGCTGCGCTGCCGTCACTCAGTGCGTGTTAAAGCGTAGCTTGTAGGTAGAGAGGGGAAGTGAGAGAGTGAGTGCCAGAGAGTGCTGCCTAGCTTTGATCAGGCTCAGTGAGTGTGACGCCATCTTTGTATGGAGAGAGCACGTAGGTTGCTAGTGCTAGAAAATCCTCTCTTGATGTACCTTTTCACTCAGTGCATGCGAATGCAAGAGAGGAAGATCTGACTCAATGAGTGCTAGTATGGCAATGTGCTCAATTTGTTTGTATGACCTTGCTCTCATTCTTCTTCACTCTCAGGAACTGTACTGTCCCAGCTGCATTATGCGTTGCTTTGATCTCTCACAATGAATGTAGCTCAATGTGCTTGCAAGCCTTCTTTGTTCTCATCGTCTCTCTGCACTTAGTATGTAAAGAGAGTGGATTGCATTGCTGCGCCGCCTTGATCTCACTCAATAATTGACACACATGTCCTCAGCACTCACTGCACACACTTGCTAGAGTGGGCGAGTAGACTTTGCACTGCTTGAGTCTGTGCAGCATACATAGCTAAAGCAAGTGCACTCTAGCTGTTCCACTCTAACTCACACAACACAAGCCTGCAGCTAAGTTTGAGCATGACTTCGTTTATTTCCCAACAGATGGCGTCTTTGATTAACATCGGGCTTGAGACGTATCGCTTTTATTGGTAGTTTTTATCGCTCTCCTGCTGCCTTTGCGATTTTTGTTGCCTTTATTAATTTAACGTCATCATTGCCGGTAAATACGTCATCGCTTGTACGCCGTGCTGTGCCGGAAATTAAAAGCAGAACTGGCGCTGCCTCCCTTTTAATCACTTTACCATCGAATTTTGAACAAACGTTTGTCACTTTCATTGCAGAGTTTTCCTGTCTACGAGAGTTTTCCGCTTGACCTGGAGGCATGGCTAATGGAAAGCTTTGGCCTGCACGCTCTAGATGTCTATCGTGGCTGGCCCCGTGCCCGCAGCTCACGTGGGCAGATCTGCAATCGAGACGGAAGCTGCTACGAGCTGAACCGCATACTGGCTGACTGTTGTCCCTTCTGAGAAAGGGAGAAAGAAAGGGAGAAACAAAGATAAAGTTGCCAAATAAATGCAGTGAGAATCATTAAGAAGCGTATCATAAATTTGTGCAGAGTCACGCTCACGCTCGATGCTCGATGCTCGCCAATTATTGATGTCTCCTGCCACGGGAGTCGCCGTCGTGGTCGTCGTCGTGGCGCGTGTCCGCAACGCGACCATTAAATGTTGTTGCTGTGGTTTGCCTCATGCGCTGCGCTGTCGTGGCGACAAATAATCGAGCTGCCGGCAGCTGGCAGCAGTTGTGGCCGCTGTGGCAAGTGCTTAACGCGCAGATACCCTGCAGAAGGTGTGTGCGAGAGAGGTAGTTGGGTTTTAGAGGGAAAAAGTCACATTTGCTTTACAGTTGCCACTACAGGGTGTCTCTGAGTCAACCACTGCCTTGTGGCTTGCCTGCATTGTATTGTGTGCGCTTTTTGTGCGTGGCAGCAATCAGTAGCATGCATGTTCGCATGCGTGCCACAAAAAAGGCGACAACCCTGGCCAGCTCCGCAGCGCAGAGCAGAAAAATCAACATGCAATTGCCAACAAGCAGCAAAAGTAACAAAAACTTCGAAGCAACAACAACAGCAACAACAACAAAAAAAACATTTATAGCCAGCTATAGTTGCTGTTTTCATTGAGATACCCTGTAGGGAAGGGAAGGGGTTGCTTGAGTGACGATTGAACTTGGTAAGTAAGGAATGTGAAGGAGAAAAGTTAAGGTGAGATTAAAAAAAAAGGTGAGAGAAGGCAATGAAAAGGTGATAGAAAAGGAAGAAAGGTGCAAAGAGAAGAAAGAAAGTTGCATAGGCAAATAGCAGTGGAATGAAAGTAAAAGAAGGTGTAAGAATGAGGAGAGAGAGAAGCAGAGACAGAGTTGAGAGGGGAATAAATGAGGCAGGCCTAAGTAGATTGCTCATACGTCTAGTTGCAGCTACCTTACAGCTCAGCGCCGATTACAAACATTGCCATGAAGTTACAATGCTGCCTGCTCCTGCTCTCTCTCTTACTCCTACTCTCCCTCTCTCTTTCCCTCCTCCTGCACATACTTCACTCCTTTTGCTATGCGACTTTTGCAGTTTGCCTTTTGTTTGACCGTTAAACAATGTGATTTCCAGCGTGAAATTTTATTCAATCCATTCGCTGCCCTGTGCCCGCGTGGCCCACTTCATTGGAGAGCGGAGAGAAAGAATGAGGGAAAGAGAGGGGGGAGTGTTAAAGGGAATGAAAAGAAAACACACACACACAGAGTTTTTTCCGCATTCTGTTTATCGCGTTTTTATTTAGCTTTCTGTGCAAAACATTTGCCGCTGTTTGCCAAAGTTGTTGCCGCCTTTTATTTCTGCGCACAGATATTGCAAATTGCTTTTAATTGATCAAATTGTTTAAGCACATTGCACGTTGCACGTTGCACGTTGCACATACCGTGCATATGTTAGACATGTTCGTATATATGTATGTATGCATATTTATAACCCTCTATCTCCATCGATATATCAGTTCAGCTCGTGTTCTCTTTTCTCTGCTTTCTGTTTTCTGTTAGTATTTTCATGTATTTGCAGACGGCTTATTTTTTGGTCGAGCGAAATTGTTTGCAATCCGTGTTGTTCTTGATTAATTTGCATATTTTCCCCTGTTTTATGGCCATGTTATTGCGTGTACAGTTATTTTTTGATTGTCCATTAAAGCAGCAAAAAATTGTGATTTCAAATTGGTTTGAGTTGCGTGCGTTTGTTATTTGAGAGGAATTACTTTCGTATGTGTCTCAAAAAAAGGAGGCTAAGCTGAACGTGTATACGTTTGAGTATAAGGTAGTATAACAGTATATAAAGCAGTATAACAGTATATATAATCAGCATATTGGTATATACAATATATTCTTATGCATAGTTCACTTTTCTTACATTTTCTCAAGCAAACTCAAGGCTAAACTTGATTAAGTTTAGTGTAAACTCTTCTCTCTGCAAACTCTACGTTTTCTTTTAAAATCAGAGAACTCTATTATATTTTTAACTATTATTTATTATACAATCTACTATAAGTGTATACAAGTTTCGTTCTATAACTCATATACTTTCTCTCGTTTCACCTACGCTGCATAAATTTGCCAATTATCTTGCCGTTTGAGTGGCATTTCATATTCAATTAACTGAGTATGAATAAGTTGAACTTTTTGTTCGCACACACACACACAGAGGAAATTCGGAATTAAAAACTGTTTGGCAAAATTGATAAAATAAAACTCAGTTTGCTTGTGAAATGAATATAAATAATTTTCGTATAACTTGCCAGGCGGTTTTTTTTAATAACGATTAATCAAAATATGTGCGAAAAAACAAAGGAACTGCAGAAGCATAAAGAGGTGAAGGGAACAACGATGAAACTTATTTGAATGTAAGATACCCTGTACTAAAAAATAAACAGTAGGATTTATCCTTAGTATTTATACTGCGTTAGTTTCCACAAATTGAACCAGAAATTGTTGAAGAATAACTTCGTCTGCAATCGATTTAAACTGCGAAATTAAGATTTTTATTCTGTTAACAGTTTTGAAAACTTCTAAAAAGGAGAAGAATGAAAAATTTCTTCTTTTTTTAACTTGTTAATTGTAGAAATAAATTTAAATCTTGCTTAAAAGTTGGAAACTTATGAAAATGAATTAAGAAATGATCTTTGAAGTTGAAGATCCATTAAATTGCATCAGTTATAAGCAATAAGATCAAGCTAAATTCCATGTCCAAGTTGACTAAGTAAACCAGTGACCTACCCACCTTATATACCCCACTAAATACAACTCAACTCTCTGCCGATCACAAAAAAATATGTGTAACTGTTAATAAAGAGTTGGTAAAATGAGATTAACGTGCGAATATTGAGCGAATATTGAATACGCTTTGATTAATTCGCATACGCTTCAATCAAAAAAGGTTATTCGATTAATTTCCACGAAATAAATTAAACAGAGAATTAAAGCAAAAGACAAGTTTAATATATTTCACATGCCTCTCCGATTAATCAAGAGAATCAAGCTATTATAGTACAACTGCAGACTAATGCGCCTCAGTGCACACTTTTCTTTGTCGTCCTGCTGCTGCAATTAAAGAGCTTCGCAGTTGAGTAAAATAAATAGAGGCTATATAAATAAATAAACTGTGGCAACAGACGGCGAAAAACGAAGCTCAAAAATTGAATTTAAATGGGCCTTTTTTACCTGAGTAGGAGGAGGAGATGGAGGAGGGGAGTTCGCCCAAGTTCAAGCTGTAACTAATGGCAATTTGTCTGAGTGCCAGTTCCGAGTTACGACCTGCACGCCCACTCAGCGCTGCTGCCCCCTCTGCTGCCCTCTCTGCCTATGCGAATTGCGAAATATGTAATGCATGTAAACGATATTGCTTCAGTCAACTGTCAGCTGGCATTAAATAATGTTTTGCACTCAGCAGAGTGAGTGAGGGGGCGAGGGAGATTGCAGGAAGCAGCTTGGGTAAGTAGATGTGGCAGCATCGTCATGCTCTGTGACATTTTTGACTGCACGCCAGCAGCACGAAGCCGCAGCTTGCCAAGTGAGGGAGAGGAGAGACGGACAGGCAGATGAACAGACAGCTAGACAAGCGAACAGACAGACAGACATGCAGAGAGACAGACGGGTAGACGAATGGAGAGACGGACAGAGAGACAAACGGAGAGTCACGTGGAGAGACACACAGAGAGACACAAAGGGAGAAACAGAGAGACAAACCGACAGAGAGACAGACGGGGAGACACGCGGAGAGGCACACGGAGAGACACTCAGAGAGGCAATCCGACAGAGAGACACTTTTAGACGGACAGACACGCAGAGAAAGAGACAGTCACACAGACAGAGAGGCAGTCAGAGAGCTAGAGAGACAGACATATAACGAGAGACACACGAAGAGACAGACAGACAGATAGACAGACAGACAAATGTCATGTGCAGTGCCTGGCGAGAGACGGCGTATTTAATTTTTAAAGTAAACCAAATTTGTCAGAGTTGGCATTGAAACTGCACAAAAGTGGAAAGTGCATGCAGCAAGTAGAGTATAAAAGAGACAGAGAGAGAAAGAGAGAGGGCACACACAGGCAGAACAAGAGCAACAGTCGAGCGGCACGCGACAGTGGGATACCTTCCGACCTTTTTTTAGCGTTAAGATTCCATAATTGTACGATACTAATACTTAATAGAAATATTGTAACGCAAGCCTTAATATGCATCTTTATATGAATACCACGTGCATATGCATTTAGCATTTCATTGGTCAAAGGCAAATGTATGTATATGTGTGCGTTTGAATGCAAAAAATGCGTGTGCATAGAAAAGTAGAGAAGAACAACAGTTGGCGCTACGCGCTCCCTTTCTCTTTCCTTTTCTTTCTTACATAAGCATTGCAATGACGTCACAGCTTGCTCCGAGTACACAGAAACCTTCATTTCAAATTTGGTGCCTCTAGCTTTTATAATAGCTGAGATCTGTGTGTTCATCTGGACAGCCGGACATCTGGACAGCCGAACATCCAGACATCCGGACAGACAGACAGACATGGCTTTATTGACTTGGCTAGTGATGCTCAGCAAGAATATATATACTTTGTGGGGTCTCCCACGCCTCCTTCTGCCTGTTACAATACATACATTTGCACAAAGTTAGTATACCCTTTTTTGGGCATTTTCAATGGTCGAAGGGTATAAAAAGAGGGGTAGAGACACGGGGAGTCTATATACAACAGAGTAACAACCCACAAGCAAATTGAATACTTAGTGATGAAGTGAACTAAGTTAAACAAATGTATCCCGTTATAGTAAGTAGTAATAAAAGATTATAGTCATGTATGTTTCCCCAAATGTATGCCAATATAGTAAATAGTAATAAAAGCTTATAGTCATGTTTGCCTCTTAAATGATAAATATAACTTGCTTGTCCATTTCTTTGTCCAAAAATAGCACTCACACATAAAGAACTCCCTGGGAAGGCGAACTACTTTATAACTTTCCTGCGTATTTCTGCAGGCCGAACGAATTCTGATTTATCATAGCGCCATAATCCATTATATCTCAGGGTTGCTGCTTTGTAAATTTCGATTTAAGCAACTTTAGTTTAGGCTCAGGAGACCCTCCCGCTCTCCCTCTCGCACAGTTTGCGCTTTGTTGTCCCTTTTGCTCGTGGCCGTTTACCGTTTACCTGCTGCTGATGGAGCCCCCAAAAATGCGGGCATCAATAATTTTGTTTTGGCTCTCGCTCTGTTTATTATGCAGATAAACAAAATGGCGGACACACACACACATAGACACACACACACACACACACACGAGACTGTCTTGCGTAAGCCAAGCTGACGCAGCATAAAGTTTTCCCACACGTCACATGGAGGCAAGCTGCGCCTCCGGGTTCAGGTGAGCTACAGCTGGGGCGGCAGCAGGGAGAGAGAGGGGGGGACGGCAACAGTTGCCGGCAATCATCTAGGCTGTTACCTTATTACAGCAACAACAACAACGACGACGAGGCAAGTTCGCCATTACGACAATGGGAGTTATCTGCCTGTAAATACATAATCTGCTGTCCGCTGCAGTTCGACATGCCTCGCCCCCTCTACCCTCCCCCTCCTGGGGGGATTCACCTCAGCGCGTGCAGCCTGAATAGGGATTTATTTTTATTGCCACAGTCGGTCGCCCGTTTGGGCATTAAGGGTTAAGCAGGTGCTTTATAAAACACGCAGCGTCTCGTCGCCGTCACTGGCCCTCACCTAATGGCCATCCGAGCGAGAGGGAAAGTCTTTGCTGTCTCTGCTTTAGTTTTGGCTTCCTTTCTTCTTCTCCCCCTTCTGGCTGCCTTCTTCTTCGTCTAGCTGTAAAATTCGCACCTCAAAATGTCTCCCCAAAGTGCAATCAAGACATTTTTGTCAGTCACTTTTAGGGCCAAAAGTTGAGTCGACTCGAACCCTTTCTTGTGGCTCACTTACTTCCCTCTTCCTCTGTCCCCTCTCCTACTCTCTCTCTCTGTCTCTCTCTCTCTTCTAGCTCCTATCTGCAGCCCTTCTTATAATTAGCTAAGCGACGCATTAAATTAGGTGCGAACATTTTTAGTGCATGCGAATTATTTATGAAGCCCGAAATACTATTTATGTGCGCTGGGGAGCTGAGCATTATTTATGGTATTTTTGATTGCGGTATTCAAATAATACTGCTCGTTTTTTGTGATGAGTTTTAGTAGGCTTGTTGAGTTGTGATTGTAGAAGGGAGAGGAAGTTATTAGGGTGGATCTTTTACTAATCTTCTACTATTACTACTAATTCTACTTCTACTACTGTTTCTACCATTCCTACTACTATTTACTCTACTACTACTATTACTACTACTACTATTATTTACTACTACTACTACTATTTACTACTACTACTACTACTATTTACTACTACTACTGCTACTACTATTTACTACTACTACTGCTACTAATATTTACTACTACTACTGCTACTACTATTTACTACTACTACTACTATTTACTACTACTACTACTACTACTACTACTATTTACTAGTACTACTACTACTATTTACTACTACTACTATTTACTACTACTACTATTTACTACTACTACTATTTACTACTACTACTATTTACTACTACTACTATTTACTACTACTACTATTTACTACTACTACTATTTACTACTACTACTATTTACTACTACTACTATTTACTACTACTACTATTTACTACTACTACTATTTACTACTACTACTACTATTTACTACTACTACTACTATTACTATTACTACTACTACTATTTACTACTACTTCTACTATTATTTACTACTACTACTACTATTTACTACTACTACTACTACTACTATTTACTACTACTACTATTTACTACTACTACTATTTACTACTACTTCTATTTACTACTACTACTACTATTTACTACTACTACTACTATTTCTACTACTACTACTATTTACTACTACTACTACTACTACTATTTACTACTACTACTATTTACTACTACTACTATTTACTACTACTTCTATTTACTACTACTACTACTATTTACTACTACTACTACTATTTCTACTACTACTACTATTTCTACTACTATTACTACTACTATTACTACTACTATTACTACTACTATTACTACTACTATTACTACTACTATTACTACTACTATTACTACTACTATTACTACTACTATTACTACTACTATTACTACTACTATTACTACTACTATTACTACTACTATTACTACTACTATTACTACTACTATTACTACTACTATTAATCACTACTATTACTACTACTATTACTACTACTATTACTACTACTATTACTACTACTATTACTACTACTACTACTACTACTACTATTTACTAGTACTACTACTACTATTTACTAGTACTACTACTACTATTTACTACTACTACTATTTACTTCTACTACTACTACTATTTACTACTACTACTACTACAACTACTATTTACTACTACTACTACTACTACTACTATTATTTACTACTAATAGTACTACTTACTTATTCTATTTCTACTTACTACTACTAATACTAATACTTATACTACTACTGCTACTACTATACTTCTACTATTTATACTACTTTTACTACTTTTTTTGCTACTACTAATACTACTACTACTTCCACTACTACTACTACTTCTACTACTACTACTATTTCTATTACTACTTCTACTACTTCTACTACTACTACGACTATTACTACTCCTACTACTACTCTTACTACTTCTACTTTTCCTACTACTACTACCATTACTACTTCTACTTATTCTACAGCTTTTACTTCTATTACTCCTTCTATTACTACTACTACTGTTTTCTTCTTACTACCAATACTTCTGCTACTAAAAATACTACTATTATTAAACCTTAAATTATTTCTACTACTATTTACTTCTATTACCTTCTTCACCACAAATCCACCCAATTGAATTTGCTTCGTTCCATATCCCACACTAATTCCCCATAAAAGTGCCAATTTCGACGGATTACAACATCGTGTGATTGTTGCTGTCACACAAAACACAGAGATTACTGTAATCAAATATCAAAATCTCATCACAAACCAAAGCGAGAGGGAGACAGAGAGAGAGAGAGAGGAAGAGAGAGCGGGAGAGAGAGAGATAGGATGATAGAAAGAGAGATAGATAGAGAGAGGCAGAGCAGGGCTTGTCTAACATCAACCGCAGTCGCATAATGATGCGATAACTCACAAATACACAAGCGTAGGTAAACACACACACACACACACACACATAGACACACATATATAGAGAGAAAGGCAAACAGACAGACAGACGGACAGACAGTTGGAGGCAAAGTTCGGTTGTCGGCTCAGGTCGACATATTGAAATTCATAACTATACAACGAAAGCAATTACAATATCAATTTAAAAGGGATTAAGAGGCATGTCCGAGGCTTACCGAGGCAGCCGAGCAGCGAGCACAGAACCGTTTCCTGATCCCCCCTCCCCTCCTTCCCACTCCTATTGCCGTTTCCTCTTTATCCCGTTTTACCGTTTCCGGCAAAGTGTAAACTACAAAACAGCAGCAGGGGGAGGAGCAGGCAAAAGGTCTCGATAAGAAGTCCCGGACTAATACATAAATGTAAATTGTAAATTATATTTTTGCCAAGTAAGCAAGGAGGAGGGGGAGGGAGGGAAAGGGGCTGCCCTGACGAGCAAAGTTTAAATGAAATTCTGAGCTAGCAGCTTTTCATAATAAATAACGCATAATAAAGCATAATGCCGTATTGTGTGTGCAATATCAAATATTGTATTGAGTCAACACCCGAAATGAATTTCCAACAAGTGGCCCAGAGTGGATTGCGAGTGTGTGTGTGTCTGCTTGTGTGTGTGAGTGTGTGTATTTGTGTGTGTTTACTTGTGTAAATTTTTGCATAATTTATTTTGCTTGATAACCACAATTTCTTATAGCAGCGACCACATGGTCCCCTCTTTAGTCTGTTTCCTTGTCTCTCTTCCCTTCTTACTGTAATTTAGTTAAGTAAGGTTGTAAGCTAGCTGACTGCAACATTTTGTGGCATGCAACGCCTGGCTGCATTTGAATAAATTACCCTTTTAATGCCCGACTAAGCAATTTCATTTGCAAATCGCCTCAAACAAAAAAAAACAAGAAATCTCTAGTTTCCGGTTAGCTGTCGATATCTATTTATCTATCACAGTTTATAGCTGTCTCTGTCAATCCATGGCCATCTCTGTCGCTCTTCATTCATTAGAAAGGGGCGCAGGGGGAGGGGGAGAAGCTCGACAGACATGTCGAATTAACATTAACTTGCGATTACAAAGGCTTTACTTTCTCTTTTTTGTCTCTCTCTCCACATGCAACAAGCCCGTTGACAATTGAAAGGATAACGAGACGCACTTCCAGCAGCAGACAAACAACACAAGCGGCAGCAACAACAACAGCAGCAGCAAAAGCAACAACACAAGCAGCGGGAGCAACATCAACACTCGCTTTGCCTTCTTGTTGATAAAGGAAATTAAACAAAAAAAGTTAAGCCCTGCAGACAATTGACGTTGGGTTTGAGGTTCCTGCAACGGTCAGGAGTAGGCAGAGGCAGCCAAAGGGAAGCTGCTTGAGGGCAGGGAAAGGACGCAGGGGGAGGAGAGGGAGAGGAACAGGTCTGATTGTCTCGTTGACATGACGTTGCGCGATTTGTAAAAGGCTTTTTTGTTTTGTTTTGCTGCCTGTCTGACTGTCTGCCTACAAGTGAGCAACACGCGCCAATGATTATGTTGCCGCTGACAACGACAGCAACAGCAGCAGCAACAACAACAACAGCAGCAGCAACTCCGACGGCAACGGCAACTCCGAAAAGTATACGTAATTTCGGACTGAAGCTTTTCATTGAGTAAAAGTGACGCATGCGCCGCGTCGTCGTAGCCAACATGCTTGGCCAGTTGCCACGACTTGGTTGCAGTTCGTTGTCGACACTCGTGTGCGGTGGACGTTACCAGCTTAGAGCAGCGGCAACGCGGCGTATGAGCAATAAGAGTTCCTTACTGTGTTTGCCTCTGAGTGCGTCAACAGTTCTCGCGTTTATTGGATTTGCTTTTGGCGGAAAGCCGGCTAACGCGTTAAGCGCACAACGTGCTGGCATCAGTGAGTGTGTGTGCAGGTGTGTGTGTAGTTGTGTGTATTTTGCCGTGGTGCTCAACTGCAGCGAGGCAAGTAAATTAACTCGACTCATTGTTGCATTGTGCAGTGCGGCTTAATTGATGTGAGAAAAACAAACGACGAACAAATGAGTGTGCCACAATAGTTAGACCAAGAGTGCAACAGAGAAAGCGAAGGAGAGACTGGAGAGAGAGAGAGAGCGGGAGAAGCAGGAGATCAACTGCCAACTCACAGTGCAAACGGGGCCGCGGCACGCGATGCATGCAACAAGAACGAGAAGCAACGAGCGGAGCCAACAAAACTAAGGTAAATAAATAGCCAGAAAAAAGGCCAAGTGTGCTTATGATTGTAAGCTGGAAATTGGCTATATTTAATTGAAAGTTATCTTGGCTAGAATTTGGCTATAATTTGGCTATAATTTGACATTTGTGTTAGCTATAATTTGGCTAAATTTGAATGCAATTTTAGTGAGATTTTTAAATTTAATTAAAATTTCTTGAAGTGTTTTTTATGCCTATTAAAATGTTCACAAATTT